>JAULBS010023883.1:0-10593 GCA_032355785.1 Symmetromphalus regularis
AAATGTATTCAATGGGGTTCAAATTTGGTGAATATGCTGGACAGTGTAAGGTATTGTCACTGTTCTAGGCGAGATACAAAGTTAATATTCGAGTAATTGTGATTGGTATAGTGTTTATTTCTTTATTTAGCATGTAAAGTGTTACGAGGGTAAAACATTATGTTACGTCAACACTGTCACTTTAGGAATCAAACTTCTGAAAATTGATATGATGCTTAATTTAAGTGTGGCATTTTCAATTGTTAACTTAATTTGTTAAAAATGTATTTTTTTATAATATGTATACCTTATCACTCCAAATGAGTGAAAACGCACTTATTAACCACATATTTAACATTTTACTGACCAAAAACCTATTTTCAAGTTTCATATGTTGACCAGGTGACATTTGAACCAAACGAAAAACATATTCCTGTAGACGTTTGAAGAGTTCGGGGGAAATGCTGATATAATTTCCAATATATCCCTTCGAAGGCTATAGTAAAAAATATCATTGTTCTAAATATGTATACTTTCGTTTTTGGTTGAGTATATGTGACTTACAATGCTTTTGAAAATTCATTTTCTTCGCTTTCCTACTAACAACAGTAGTGCACAATTTAGTGGTAAATTTATCGTCATAGGGAAAATAAAAAAAATATTGTTATCAGGGGCGTAGCTATAACTAACTTGAAGTGGAAGCACAAAATTAGGGCGAAGGGTCTGGGCGCTCCGCGAATACAGCATATTTCAATGACACTCGGGATCATCTTTAATTAATAACACCTACTCTCTCTCTGTGTCTGTCTGTCTGTCTGTCTCTCTCTTGTTTTTTTTTTTTTTTTTTTTTTTTTTTTTTTTTTTTTTTTTTTTTGTTGTTGCGAAAACGACATAGCTACGCGCCTGGTTATTGACGTTAAAAACTTGCATTTGATACCACTGTTAATACTGCACATACGAGGCATAAAAAGAACACTTTAATGGAATGTTATTGCCATATCCAGCCACAAATCTACAATAGAAAAAACATAAAGTGAGTATTATATAAGACTTTATTACACTTAAAAGCCGAACCTGGACGCTATATCTTTTGTATTACTACAACATTTATGAAATATAAATTGATAATGACTAATATAATACCAGTTCTAAACTAAAATAAACGACATAGCGGTCCTGAAACATTCCGACCAGCAAAATACTTTATATTTTTATTACATCCCATATCCTTTTTTTTTCACAGTATGAAAAATGTAAATTTATAATGTAGCTGGAACGATATAGGTGGTCTATGTAACGATGACAAGGGAGTGCACGACTGGGTGCATTTTACAAGGCAACCAGTACAAGTCCATTATAGCAATGTCTGCACATTTTACTTCTTTTTCCTTTGAATAAAGCATGTAAAGAATGTCAAGGGATACACACTTGCAGCTCCGATACATCATAATTAGTTACAGGTATTGTCATCACTAGACCCACGTGTCCTCTCGCATCCAGTGATAAATATGGTTCATCAGCATATCTGCTTAGGGGTAGAGAGTCCATATTATTATACCGAAGGGAAAAGGTAAGGATAATAGGTGAAGTTCGAAAATTGCATTTGCCATTTGCCAAAACTTTGGAACTGTACCCACATCTAAAAGGTTCGGGTACACCACCCCACCCCACAGCAGCCCAACGTCTTGAGGGAAGGACGCTTGGCCCGGGGAGATAAAGATAGACAAAAGAGAGAAAAGGGGGACGTTTTAACAGAAAAGGGGGACGTTTAAAATATTTTGTTTTATTTATATATTTTATTAAGGAAGTTTACTAGATAATTTTGATTGGTCGCCTTAAAATAAAATTAATTTAAACAGATATAATTAATTTTGGATGCCTCTTCTAAACCCCGGAGGAAAAAAAAGAGAAAATTGCAAAACAACAAACAGACAGCTATAACTTGAAATGGGCGGGGAGATGGGGGGGGGGGGGGAGGGGCGTTAAATAATAAATTAAATAAATAAATACAAATCACCGATAGTAATTTCAAAATAAATTCCAACTGATGCTTTTTTTTTGTTACGGTCAACTCCTCCCTACTATATAAACGACACCTTCCTGCTATATCAAACAAATGGTATATATGGTAACAGAAGATTTTCTTTTCTTCTAAAAATGATGTTAACACGATTACATCCCAGTGTACACTTTCAGAAACATGGCTTTCGTGGACACAACAAAAGGAATAGATGTGGATAGGTACATGTACGCAGTAGAAAATAGCCCTTATAATTCAGTCTATTCATACCAAAGACAATTAATGATATTCCATTCCATGATGAAGGGAGTTCATCAACCCAAATCATTCGTCTTCCTCTTTGCATCATTAATAATTGGTATGTAGCGGGATGTAGCTCAAACGGTAGCATGTCCTCTTGAGAACCAGTCGGTCGTCTGATCGATCCTTGTCGGTGGACCGATTTGCAGTTTGGGCTATTTTCAACTGGTTTATCAAATAACGTGGTAGTGTTGTCTTGTCTGTGGGACGGTACATATAAAAGATTCCTTGCTGCTTAACATAAAGAGTAGCCTATGTGATGGCAGCAGGTTTCCTCTAAATAAATATTTCAGAATTACCATATGATTGACGTCCAATAGCCGATGATAAGATACAAATCAATGTGCTCTAAAGGCGTCGTTAAATAAAACAAACTTTACTTTGGACACAAAGGAATAGAGGTGGATAAGTACATGGACGCAGAAGAAAATAATCCTTATATTTCAGTCTATTGATACCAATGACAATTAATGATATTCTATTCCTTGATGGAGGGCAGTCGTCTCACCCAACTCATTCGTCTTCCTCTTTGCATCATTAATTGGTATCTACAGCTTGACATGGCCGAGGTCACGGTGACCTTGCATTCCACTGTGGTCTTCAGCCATCAGTAAGCAGCACACGGACACGACTGTTGGACCACCTGGACGAGCTTCTGCTCCTCTTAAGACTCTAGCAGACGACACTTTTAGCCTTGCCCATCTGGGGATCTCGGCGTCTGCGCGGCACTTGCACCTCCTCGTCTGTCTTCTTTGGCGGAAGATATTCTAGCGCTGTCGGTAAACATTGCTGGGATTTGCCGAGGTCTTAAGACAAGCCTTTAGAAAAACTTGGCGAAAAACCGCGAACATGCAGGGGTATTAGCTGCCACACGCGAAAGGAGAAATTAGGCGACACTGAATTAGCGGTAGAATATCCACCGCCGCTTGATGATGGTAAAGAATATTAAAGGGCTGAGAAGGAGGGTCAGTGATAAGGTCAAGGTGTGCACGATGACTCCGTGTTTGTTATGGGTTCATTAGCCTGAAAGAAATGATGTTAAACATTTCGTGTACAAATCGAAACTAACGCCCAAAAATAGTGTTTTAGGAAACCGGCTGAAAACAACGAGACAGGATAATACTGATTTTTGTTTTTGTTAAAACCTTTTAAAGATCAAAATGATATAAATACCGAAAAAAAGGAAACCTAACTTTTATTAAAAAACAAAAATAAAATCAACAAAAAGCCACACACAAAATCCACAAAAAATAAAATAAAAAAACAAATTAAATAAAAATCCCAACAAAAACAAAAATGGAATAATAAAAACACAAGCAAAAACAAACAGTTTTAAAAGAACACATCTTGTTTCTTTAAATTTTACAATCCACATCTGCCCAATCCCACCCCACCAGAAACTGGGAATCCTGTCCCACCGTTGAACAACACAAACAAATTCTAACACAATAAACTGTTGTAATACAAAAATATCTAGATCAGAAACTGAAATTAATCTGGACTGTCTTCAATTTTTTTTATTTGAAAGGTAGATGAGTTCGCGGTGATGACGTTGCTCTGTCACCAAATACCCTTTCGGAGGTGTTCGAATAAATTACTGAAACATGTCTAGGAAGTCATGACATATTATGAATGTAGTTATTACAGAAAATTAATTCTTCAGCATAACCTCTGCACCTGAATATGAATCGAAAAGAGATGTAACACTTAGATAATGGTGAGGATGACATTACTAACAAAAACTAGGTGATGTCTCGGAATATATTACACGTGAACCTGCCGCTCCTTCCAAAGATTGTTGGCGATTACATATTAATGGGAAGCAATGTTTACTAAACAACATCACACCACACCATGTCATGATAACCAGCTACTATTAGCTGTAGAACATTAGATTTGAGAAGAAACCCTTTCAGGCAGTCATATCATCCCATTACCTGTAAATAATATTCTAATCAGAACAGGACAAACCACAGTATTTGACGATAGTTGTGGATGATACGCTAGAAGGGTAAATTGATAAGTAAATCCTCCATCATGGACGTTTTAGTTGGGCTTTGTAGAGTGATCATTTAGATGTCTTTGACAGTACCCCGCGGCATTTCTGAAACATAACTAGATGTTAACAGATTGAAATTGATACCATGGCCATGCAAAATAGGCACACAGAGAAACGTCGAACCCATGGCCTATTTCATCTCTGCTGTGCGTTCTACTACTGAGATGGTCTGGTCGAAGTTTATGGATATCACACTATAACCCTTGAGCGGTCATACCTTCTGGGAAGACATAAATATATATATTTATTATGTAGTTCAATGTTTTCAATTCTTTACTCTGATTTTTTAAATAAAAGATTTAATTAACCATATGGCCATGCTGTTGTTTGGGGGGGGGGGGGTGTCATTAAACAATCATACAATCTATGTATCTCTTCTAGGAAGCGGTCTCAATGGATTTGAGATTGTTGTAGATTACGGTGATGTAATGCATTTTCAACAAAAGACGTTAGTTAAGAGCGAATCCAAAGAGGTTGATCCAACCCGGTAGCTACCTTACTGAGGGCTCACGCTTTTCAGCATTGATCCACACATGGACGCATCCAGTTCTTAGACCAACGAGTTACTGATCATGGAAGTACTCGAATGCACACAATGATAGACCAAAGAAACCATGACCTTGTAAATTGTTTAAAGTCTGAATTTGTGCATCCAAACATTTTCACGGCTTTAATATTATAGTATTAATTGCACGCAACAGCTGAGGCTCCAGAAGACTAGACTAAATCGTTGTATACGTATTGGACCACATTTGTTGACAAATGACAGCTCTATGCGGTTCTTCTTTTTCGGTAATTATTCATATAACGTCATCAATTGATATTTAACCTTCCAGATCCTGTTTAGCAAGATTGCTATCAATGCAACAGGTATTTTGCATACACGAAACCTAAATACAAGGTAGAGAACTTGACATGATTTATTACGAAAAAACATGCAATGAACGACACCGTAACAACAGGTTTTGAGTTGATGTTAATATAGCGATATCATGGGGTAATGACGTCCATAATGACACCTTCGAGATCATCAACTTTTTATCAACGAATTGTTAATGATATCTTTGAGCATAACGATAGCTTCGGGTACATAGTCCCACTGATCTAACAAATAGAACATCTATTACAATAAGGTAATAACACACAGCATTTCAATGTCAAAACATGTAGCAAAATATTGGAGGATAATGGGACTCATATCAGACTTAAAGAAAAATCATACAAGAAGATATATTATTTTGGAATTATTAAGCCGGTTGATACTTATTCTCTCCAAAGAACTGAACAAACTAAAACATTTTATTAAAGGCAATTAAGACTTATTTATTATCAATGGTCACTTTACTGGATTCACTAAAATTAATGACACTTAGAATACAAACCTTTCTTATATGTTCATTTCTCTGTTCACATTTTTTACTATATTCTTGCCGTTATAAAGATAAAAAGATATATTTGTGCTAAATTCGATAACAACATCAAAGCCAAAGAAAAAATAATTTTGTATTGATAACAAAACAAGAAAGACTATCTGCGAATAATATAAAAAAAATGCCCTTGTATTCATACTCTAACGCCATCATGTGTGATCTCGTAACCGCACTGGTTGTCTGACACGTGGGTGCGAGATTCCACGAGACCATGTAAAGGCGTTCCTATAGTTGTTCATCCTTTATGGCTATAACAACAAAACATCAACTCCATTACTACAGACGCTAAAGCAAATGTATTTTATAGCCGACAGTTTTGTTGGACGGATAAATAGATCTGAGATAAAATGATACAGAAAATAAAGCTAGACCTTTGGAGAATATGCAGGAGCAAAAGCTGATGAAATCCGCCCTGTCTAATTACGGACACTGTCTCGGGAGCAATTTGAATGGATTTGAATTCAATTAACTTCCAATGTTAAAAAACGAGTGTGAGATTTGTATGAAGAATTGGGTCTTGTGTTTGAGTTTACATGGTCTAAACAAGACATTGATGTTATCTATGGACGCCATTGTGTCCACAAAGCCCTATAAGTTCTACACGTCACCATCTTGTCGCTACATCGCCCGCGACAAAGACATCTGCAGTCTTAGCGTGTACATTTGATGTTGCACATAACTGCTGAAAGACTCAAATTTCATGTCTTTTTATGAATATCTTTAAGAGGAATGTTTTCTGGATGATCTGTAAAGCTCTCCTAATCTGGTTTATCCCATACATGACTAGAAATAATAAAAAAAGACCTTGATGTTTTCCGTTAAACAAGAAAATAATATTTAATCTACTCGCATGAAAAACATATTAATAAAACAATCTAACAAAATGAAAACACGGTAATAGTATTCGACTGATCATATTACTAGAAACTTTGCTTGAACATGTTGAAATAATATCTTCCTATTACCATGGGTGTACGAGACGGGGGGTGGGGATGGGGGGGCAGAGGCAAAGCTGGAGCACGTTTCTTATTAAAGTTTAGGTGGCGTTCGGCTAAAATGAGCATATTTCTTTTATAGGACAAGCTTGCGAGGGGACTAAATTAGTAAAGTTCCTTGTCTGGATTTGTTTTGTTCTTTAATATCATTACATTAAAAATGTGTTATGGTCTTAAATGTAAATATGAATAGACGTTATCGAAATTAAGACATTTTCTTTTAAAACCCATAAATTCGGGCAAAATCGACCTGCCCTCCCCCTCACAAAAATGGGAAAAGACAAAGCTCTTTTTTATGCTCTTTAGTATTTATGTATAAAGTTTGAGTTTTATAAATTTTTTGTTATTATTAGTATTTTTTTAAATCAAAAAGTGCACCATTCGATCATTTTTATAGTACATATTCTTTGCACTATATATGGTTTGGGCTGCTCTGGGTATAGATATACGCTCTAAGCTAATCTATACTTTGATACCTTAAAATTCAAATTCAGTTGCTTTCCGTCTGATCGTTATCACATTATTCCCAGGAATAGAATAACTTCCATCCGTTCATCGATCCGTGAAACCGCATTGTCATCTCCCTTCTCTCCACAGACTACCTGTCCTTATTACGAACAATTTATATGACAAATTTCTCTTATCAGCGATCGTAGAATCATCAGATTGGGTTTGAGCAATACTTAAACATTCGAACAAGACATATATGGTTTTCCTGACACCCAAATGATTAATCTTTTTTCTACTTCTTTTTTTATATTTCCACCCATTGGTTATGCTAACCGGTTATTAACGCCTTATCTCAGGACCAGGTGTGATAGATGAAAGTGTCCCTCTGGCTATAAAGGTAATGTTACGATGTTCACTACAAACGCGACGATACTGTAACTATCTTCGATAGCCAGATATCCCGCATCTACAGTTTACACTCGTCATTGGTGGCTTATTTAGTCACGTTTATAGCTTTTTGATGCCGGTTTTGATTTATGTCATAGATTGATACTCTCGATAGGATGTCATTCCATGGTTTCAGATTCCAAATACCGATTCAGAAACAGACGTTCAGATATAAATTTGACTTTTAAGAACTGATGAACTCGGCTTACTTGATGATGAAAGAGTTATGTAAAGAAGATACTAAAAAGGCAGGCCCGTACGCAGGATTTTCTTTAGTGGGGTGCGTTTGTGAAGGCCCGAATGTTTTTAAACATTATTTTAGTAAATTAGCGTCAATTCAAATTCGCATTTATGGACCTCGACAGAGTTAGGGGGTGCGTGCACACCCGTCGCAACCCACCCCCCTGCGTACGGGCCTGAAAGGGTATACTTATATTCCCGTAGGAGCGATTTTGGGAGTGGAAGGGCACTGACGGATTGAGTACAAACTCTATATCAGATTTTGATTACAATGGTAAACATTAATGTGATAAAAAAAAAAGGCTCACAAGAGGAGGGGGTACACGCACCCGGTTCCTACTGGCCTGATTTAACGTTACCCTGCTTGTTTTAAAGCTATACTTGTGTTTGAATACTATAATTGAATGGCCTGGGTTATGACAACCTAAGTAGGACAGATGGTGCTTTAATTTGCTACCTTTATTCCTCACTTGGTTCTAAAACACCTTGAAATAATATGAATGAAACTAAATTAATTCAATAAAAAAGAACGATATACACACGAAATGACATCTGGTTTCAGAGTTCTGAAAATGGGACAACCGCTAAAATGCGATAACCGCTAATTATGCTAGGATGTCGTTAAACATACGTTATTTTCCATTCTAATAACGATCTTGCTATTGCCATAATTAATTCGTCAAAATTATCGATATACACACGAAATGACATCCGGTTTCAGAGTTCTGAAAATGGGACAACCGCTAAAATGCGATAACCGCTAATTATGCATAGGATGTCGTTAAACATACGTTATTTTCCATTCTAATAACGATCTTGCTATTGCCATAATCAATTCTTTGAAGTGTAAAAGTTCGTCGGATTGAATCCCTTCAGCGGACCAATTGGTCTGTATGTGCTGCCCTGTGAAAAGGTTCTTATCAAAAATACCTTACCGCTAATTCTGAAGATTAGCCATCGTGGTGGTACCTGGTTTCCACCCATAGTAGCCGCAGTCGTAGGGTAGGGATTTGCAGCCAGATTAGGCGAAAAGTAGATGAAAAGTGCAGAGATCACTCAAAACTGGAGCCGATTCTTTAATAAGCCGATGATGTGCTGTGATATCGATAAACTAGTTTTGAAATGTCGCTGATTAAACAATGTTATAAGAGTGCCGTTAAATTAAGTCTAATTTACTATTTCTATTCCACGGGTCGCAACTACATTAATATATATTTAACATGTAAAACCCAACGATATGCTCTAGTGTTCTTAAGCAAATTGTTTTCTTTTCTTCTAGAGGCAGCATGTCACAATAATTATATTATATGTGACTTCTTGTAGCCACAGATTAAACAATGTGCGACATCATTAAATATACCATAAACCTGTCTCACTAAAGACAATGTGTAACATCTGTAATGTCTGAGACAATACGTCACATTAATTATCGTATGTTTGACACCTGGTAAACGCTGATTAAAGATTGTGCTACATCATTAAATATACCATAAACCTGTTTCACTAAAAACAATCAGGGGCGTTGGAGCCGGGGGGGGGGGTGGAGGGGGCTGGGGGCTGTAGCCCCCCCAATAGTTTCCATAAATATGATTTTTATTCATAGTTAAATTATTCACCGGCAAATTCTGATGTTCAGAAATGGGAGCAGCCCCTCCCCCAATATGAATTTCGTTCCAACGCCCCTGACAATGTGCAACATTTATAATATGTCTGAGACAATACGTCACAATAATTATCATATCCTTGACACCTGATAGCCACTAATTAAACAGTGTAAACCTGTTTACAAGAACTTGGACATAGTTGGTGCCATATCGATGGTTTGGTTTGGAAATACATTTTACTGTATGTGTATTGCACTTATAATCGTACGTTTGGGCTATGTTCCGTTCCATCCAGTGGTCCACGACTGGTATATCAAAAGCCGTGGTATGTGATGTCCTGTCTATGGGACGGTGCATATAAAATACCCCTTGCTGCTTATCGCAAGGAGTAGCCAATGTGGCGACAGCGTGTTTCCTCTAAATAAAACTCAGTGACCATATGACTGACGTACAATAGCCGCTGATAAGATTAAAAATCAATGTGCTCTAGAGGTGTCGTTAAATAAAACAAACTTTACTTTTTATAATCGTACGTATGTGAAAACTATGTCTGATTACAGGATCCCATTTTTTGTCATGTTCGTATCCGGAACATAGCTTTTTACTAGAGATAACGTGTAACATTTATGATATGTCTGAGACAATACGTCCCAATAATTATCGTATGTTTGACACCTACTAACCGCTCATTAAACAATGTGCTGGGGTTTCGTTAATCAAATATTGCTTTCTTTGAACACAGGTATATGTCGCGGTTGGACTGACACGAACTCCGATGTTTAGATAAGATTTGCTGATAAGATGACATCAACACGCGAGAAAGGAAAGAGGACACTATGAAAAGAAATAAACACGATCTGAAACATATTTTCTTAATACGTTTCCTGAATGGCTCTGGTTTTTTTTTTTTAATTCGTTAATTATTACATGAGTAACATGCCTTTGGGTGCATACCACAATCCCATACGTAATTCACATCAAACCTATGGTCGTACACTTTATCATTTATCAGAGATGGATATTTATCTCATGCTGTTTATTTCAATGAGAGATTTCAAGAATATATATA
>JAULBS010023894.1:0-10593 GCA_032355785.1 Symmetromphalus regularis
TGAAGATTTTTTGTTGTTGTTGACTAGACTGATTATGAAAACAGATGGAACAAAATCGTACCATTCATGAAGGATTATCGGGGAGGGGGGCGTGTACAAGGATACTCTCCTTAGCCAACATACTATGTCGATAATACGCATCTCAATAGCAATATTTGATTTATCTGGTAATGTTGAAAATATGATATCTCGTGATGTTTTAATGCTATATAGCTAATGTTGGTGTCAAGTTAAAACTATGATAATGCAGAGACCATAAACCATTTGTTGGCGTCATGGTGAAGAGAATAGTGAGCATACATATTTTTGCAAGACGTCTACGAAAACGTAACGGTTTTGGGGTACCTTCCAATATTGGTGAATTATGAGTAGCAGATTTCAATTTTGTTTGACTGTTACTAGTTGATTTCATGTTTAGGATATCTTGGTGCTTGCTAAACATATGGTGTAGTAGAGTTAAGGGTTGTCTTAAACATATATATTGTGGCTGCCATCTTGATTTTTTTTAAATATCTTTATATTAAATTTGTTCATCCTAAAGTACAAATTTGGTGATAGATGGAATAATTTGGAGATACTTTTGCAAGGTGAAATGTTTAATAAGAAAAAAAATAGCGATTTTGGGCAGCCATTTTATTTTTCGATTTTCAGGGTCAAAAACTAAAAATTCAGCTTGGTATCCTATTTTTTCATAATCAACACCCCAAAAATATGTTAACAGGGCTGGACACCAACTTTTACTCAAAAATACCCCATCAGGTCACATTTTCAGAGATATGCTCTAGTCTATTGGGTGTCCACTCATGTTGGCATTAGGGGCAATGAAAAGATAGACCTAGCTGCTAAAGCTGCTTTGAATTTCCTCATATGGCTATACCGTACATTAATTTTATCTAACAGGCAGGGCGATTGGAACAATGTGGGGGCGAACAAGATTCATTCCATAAAGCCAGTATTGTGAGATTAACATTCATCCTATAGACATCCACAATGGGGTGTAGTTGTCTTGTATTGGCCATACATAGTTAACACATTTTTATTTTGAAGGACTCTCCATTTCAGTGTGAGCGCTGTTAGTGTAGATTGACGGTGCTTCATATTTTGGTGGACTGTCCTCACCTACAGCCCGTTGGAGATAAAGTATTTGGTAAAGAGGGTGGGGTGGAATCATTTCGATTCCATCCACAACTTATTATTATTTTGTTTTTAAATAAAATGTTTTTATAATAAATTTATTTTTATCCATAATTGTATTGAAGTCGTATTGTGTATATTTTTTATGTTAAATTAACCCTGTACATTGATTTATTTTATGTTTTTTAATTTAACCATAGTATAACCCCCAATAGCCAATATTTATTTTTTGTTTGTGCTGAGGGATCGTTAAACAATTATACAATCAATCAATTATGTAGTAAATCGTTGCAGACCATGGAAGTTAATCGCACCGATACAACGTTTATAGATCAGATTTTTGGTTACATACAAAATTATGCTGAAGCTAACGATTGCTACACTCCGCATTGGCATCATGTTAGACAGTGGTGTGGACCTCAAGGAAGAGGTAATATTGATTTAACTGGGACTGGACTTACAGTGGACCTACAGGTATATATAGAAAGTGTAATGATTCGTTTGTTGTTGTTGTTTTCGTATTTTTTCACGTATTTTTTAGTAATTTTTAAATTATTTGTTTTTCTATTTAAAAAAAAAAAAAATTGTTTTTCTTGTAGTAACGTTATTATTAAAATTAATCGTTTTCCCAAAATTTGAATTGATGGTGTCGAACAAAAACTGCATGTTCTCCTTCAAAATCCACAAACATCACAATGTCATGATCAAAATAAGACCTAGGTCCATGTCAAACGGTGTAAATTGTAGAATCATCACGAGGCTTTTTTATATACCCTCTGTGTGTTATTTTACCCAGAGCCGAAGGGGGCATAACAAGTCATTTACCCCAAGAGATGCTTCTACAACGAATTTATCTTGTCGAATGTTAAACTATATAGTTAATTCCATACTACACGGACGCGAATGAAGTCACATGACAGCAACGAAATAATTATAGTTCCATCGATAAAATATTGTTTGTCAATTAACCACCCCACCCTCTCTCTCTCTCTCTCTCTCTCTCTCTCTCTCTCTCTCTCTCTCTCTCTCTCTCTCTCTCAAACGCACTAACACAAATGGACGCACGCACACACATATTATAATTTCGAGCGCGATTCTAAATCTGTAAATTTGGAATGCACCGTTGAATGTTACATTTTATATCAGTCCTATGTTGTGATGAAGTTAATTGTGATTTTGCTTTTCAGCTCACATTTGTTTTGATTGGATGGAGATATTGGGGTGAAGCTCAATGGAGTGATAACGGCACAAAGATAGATCTTTGGTGTGGTGGTTGGCCTGGCGGATGCCACCCTGGTGGACCTATGTTTTTAAAGTTAAACCAATATGCAGGTTAGCTTCGCACTTGTAGATACTGTGTCCGTTTGCTTTTCTGTCACACATGGGGATATGTAGCTGGGAGCTTAGTGACTGGGCCTAAATAAAGAACAGACCTCAAGGTTAGCGTGGATAAAACTTTTCTTTTATTAAATACATAAGTTATAATAGCAATTTCCTCTGGAGTAGTCTTTCGGTAATACATACACACAATTTCTGTTCTGCCTGAGGTTAAGTAATATATATACAAACAAATACTATCCTGCCTGATACAGTCGTTAAGTAATACTATGCATAAAGATACTATCCTTCCTGATGCAGCCGTTAAGTAATACATATACATAGAGGTACTATTTGGTTTGATTTAGTTTTTTAATTAATACATATACATAAAGATACTATCCTGCCTGATGCAGTCTTTAATTAATACATATGCATAAAGATACTATCCTGCCTGATGCAGTCTTTAATTAATACATATGCATAAAGATACTATCCTGCCTGATGCAGACATTAAGTAATACATATGCATAAAGATACTATCCTGCCTGATGCAGCCGTTAAGTAATACATATACATAAAGATACTATCCTGCCTGATGCAGTCGTTAAGTAATACATATACAAACATATACTATTCTGTATGGTTCAGTTCGTTAAGATAAAAACAATTTACAACATATATAGATGTATAATACAAAAACCGGTCAAGACTTACCTAAATAAACAACAGTCGACAAGTTTAGCGTGGATAAAACAGTTCATATAGATTTTCGCTGCCCTATTTATATATTTTCGGTACATAATCCACGCTAACTAATCTTGTGTCAGTGTGCCATAAATGTTCATTAAGCAATATATATGATAGACTTATAAATCTCATTTTAGGATTTTATTGTCGTAATGTTGCTTTTAATGCTCATTTGATACGCTGCCATGCAATTTCTTATCAGCTCGTATTTGCCTGTAGCGTTTATCTGCTAATCCGCAATCAGCCTTATATAGTAGGACAGTTTTATGTAATGTATTAATTAATCTGCTAATCCGCAATTAGGCTGATATAAAATAATCCAGATTGTGTGTTTTACTGCTGTCATAGTTTCAAATTATTTGCCTGTAGCGTTACATAATTTTTAACGCTGACAGTACACCTGGGCGACATGAAGCTTTTCTCCCAAAAGCTAAAACAATTCATAAATACATAATATATACGCATATTTATTGTCATGAACACAAATAAAAATATGTAAGAAACATCAACATCGAGTGTTGCGCTAAACCACGTGCTAACACTACTCAAGTTATATAATATTGATCTTGTTTTTGTTGTCTTGTGTTTTGTTTTAGAATGGATTCAGTGATGAACCAGGACCAATAACTTTATAAAATCCATTATGAACAATTAATATGTATACCGTAAAGGGCTGTTGGAATATATTGCTTAGTTTCTTGGCAGTAACAAATGATATAGGGATGGTACTGGAAAGAGAAATTGATTGGTTTGTAAGCTTGTGTGTTATCAGGAAGTTGGGCAAGTGAACTGTTAAAGTTGGAAAAACAAATCCTGAAACTGCCAGGTGTATAGGTGATGAAGGCTCGAAGAATATTCCATAATTCAATCGTTGGATATGTTTCCCAGCAAGAACAGGGGTTACCCAAATCATCAGCAGTAGCAGCCAACCAATAAGCTATCCCGAGGTAAAACCTATGATAGAAGGAAACCAAAGGAAGACATCAGTACGTGACCAATAATTGAGATGTGTTGTGGCCACCAAGCATCCCAACGAAATGCACAATTGACAGAGCTAATTACTTTCTATCAAGTATGTGGTTAGATTCCAATGAGTTTCTCCTCTATCTGCTTGTCTCAAGGAAGCTAATATTGACCTAAGACAAATATTTCCGACTACGTTTACGTCTGTATCCAGACTGTGTCTTACGGATATGGTAATCCTTCAACAAACCTGGCCCGATATGTTCCTGGGGTTCCCACGTGGGTGTAGAATAACCAATCCATTTGATCAGATAGTTTGGTACACCTTGAATGCGTTTCATTTTTAACAGACGTTCTACTGGATATGTTTGTGTGTCTGAGATTGGAGGAGAGGATTGGATGGGAGTCTGGGAACTTCCTGTTGGTTGTGAGAGCGCAGGTTGTGTGCTACCTTTACTAATGGGTTGGTTAGTGTCATTTGTGCTAGGCTTAGATGTTGACTAAGTGTCACCATGTGGTTGAAGACAGCGTATGTCTTGTGTCTGATGCGTAGGTGGAGTCTTTTGTGGATTTCGCAACGCCATAATGATGCAAGGAAGTATATCAGCCCAATTCGTTTGCTCTTTATTGACATGGGTTCTGAGAACTTGTTCGATAGTACTGTTTCACCTCTCACACATGCCATTTGTCTGAGGATGATAAGAGGAAGTGTAATGATGCTTAACGTCAAATAGTTCATAAATAGCATTGAAAAGAAGAGAGGTAAATTGGCGTCCTCAATATGTAAGAAGAGTACGTGGGGCACCATATCTTGTAAAAACTGCATTAAAGAGAACCTTGCCAATTTCTGTTGCCTCTTGTGTACGCAATAGAAATGCTTCTGTCCAACGTGAAAATTAGTCAACTGCTAGAAGTATGTACTTGTAGCCCTCTTGGGTTGCAGGTAAAGGACCAAGAATGTCCACATGAAGTCTAGAAAACGTATCTTCAATGGTTATGGGAACCATTGGGACAGGTTTTACACGTGCGTTGCGCTTTGACTTTTAACATTGCTCACATGAATGAATGTAGTTTTCAATGTCCTGATACATGCCTGGCCAGAAATATTTTGTAAGAATAGCTTGGCGAGTTGCATTTCTACAAAAATCACAACCTCCTGCCTTTGAATCATGATAGGCAAAGAGAAGATCTTTCCTGTCTGGCAAAGGGACAACCTGTTGTGTGACTGTAGGTATGCGATTGTTCTTTTATCCTCTGTGTTTGCGCTGATAGAAAAGGTATAGAATACCATCACAAAGATCATATTCCTGTGCACGACCTTGAATACCTTTTACCTGAGATTCTGAATAGTTAGAGGGTATTTCACCTTTCTGAATAAAATCAATCACTGGTCGTAAATCAGAAGATGTATGCTGTCTCTCAACTAGGTTTGGGTCATCTACACATACGTCAATTGTTTGCACAAAGGTGCTCGGAGAAGAAGATTCAGGAGTGTAATAAAAGTCAACAGAAAGTGAGGTGGGATCATTTGAAAGTGCAGTAGATGTATGTAAATGGTCTGAACTGTCTGGACCCAGATGGTCATAGTGTAGCTGGTTTGACTGTGTTGGTTGAGAGGTGTCAGTCTTTGTCTGATCATCCATTTACATCATAGATGAAGATTGAGGTGAATAATTAATGGATGAAGAACCAACCAGTGATTGTCTAACATAGGAAGAAAAGCATCTACTGAATAGGTATATACAGGACTATTTGACAGGTTAAGTGAAGGAATGTCATCAGTGATAGGCAGAGTAGTTTATTCAGGATATGGAATACTAGATTAAAACATCTGCATTTTTGTTTACTATTCCTGCTCTGTGGATGATTTCAATATCATATTCCTGGAGCATAATAGACCACCTAGCTAACCGTACTGACTCTGGTTTTATATCTCTAACCATGTTAGAGCTTTGTGATCTGTGTAGACTTTGAATGTAAGATATATTATGTAAATTCTGATACATTCAAGAACCGCTAGGCATTCTAACTGTGAAGTGCCCCATTTTCTCCACTAGGATGAAGAGAACGCCCTCAGTAACATATAACATGTTCTCTACCACCAGGGTCCATCTGATTTAGAATATAGCCAATTGCAGACCCTGAGGCATCTGTTGTGAGAATAGAGGGTTGGTGAGGGTCAGGATAAGCAAGAATAGGATCTGATGTTAAATTGTGTTTTAGAAGAGTAAAGGCATTCTGACACTGATCTGTCCAAAAAAATGGAAAATCTTTTTGTAAGAGATTGTTGAGCGGTGATGCAATGCCTGCTAAATTTTGCACAAATTTGCGGTAATAGCTGCAAATGCCCCCAAAAATTCTAATATCTCGGACTGATTTTGGTACTGGAATGTTAACCACTGATTCTACTTTTGTCATATCTACTTCAATGTCATCTTTGCTAAATAAATGTCCAAGATAAGAGACCTTTTTCGCTGCAAATCGACATTTAGTTCTTTGATCTTTTGAAAAACACATTCCAAATGTTAGAGGTGTTCTGTGAAATTCTTTGAGAAAACTATGATGTCATCAACATAGATCAAGATGTATTTCCAGTTCATTTCTTTCAGAGCAGTTGAAATGGTTTGCTGAAATGCCATAGGAGCATTTTTTAATCCAAAAGGTAGACGATTCCATTCAAAAATGCCATCTGAAGTTATAAAATAGGTACGATCTTTGGTAGCAGGATCTAGAGGTATTTGCCAAAACCCACCAGCACAATCAAGAATACTAAATAACACAACTCGTAATAGAAAAGTGCAAAAACAAAACAAACAAAAAACTCTTAAAAACGCATAAAAATAGTGTGTTTTTCTCATAAAAAATAATATTCAGTATATCTACTTGATATTTTTTATTAAAAAAAATGTATTTTTCGTTTAATTTCCGAAACCGTTTTCACTTTTGTTCTACAATCCCTAGAAGAAAAGTTATTGCTAAAAACGTTGGTGCAAATTTGACGTGGCGCGAAATACAAGTCCATATCGCATTGGATATCGCATGGGAGATAACTCAGCTTGCGCGTGCGCACTGCAGTGTGAAACTACTATATTCGTCTGTAAGTTCGTTCTGTATGGGTTAACTGAACATGATCAAACCAAAAATAGCATCTCATGTATATTTAACCTCAATTTGGGGGGTTTGGTCCCCTGATTAAATCAAACGTCCAGATAGATTTACTTATTAGTTTGCAGACTGAAATGTTAGCAACCATACACAGTTATCTGAATGTCAACTGTTTCGCTAACACTCTTTCTAACAAAAAAAAAAGATAACCAATGTATCAGATGGAAATGATGTTTGACGTCATAACAATAAACCTGCACTCGGTAATTACAAAACTGGCATGGCTATATTTTAGTAGTGCGTAAGTTGATTTATTTTTCATTGTTTACCATGGTCTTATTTGCTAGTTAGGTATCATTCTACTGTATATATATACGTTTTAATATCATTGATTTACATGTATATAGACAATAATAAAAAAAATCAAACATACAAACATTTTAACCCCAGAAAGTAAAGTTTGTTTTATTTAACGACACCCCTAGAGCACATTGATTTTTATTTTATCATCGGCTATTGGACGTCAACCATATGGTCATTCTGACATAGTTATAAGGGAAACCTGCTGCCGCCACATAGGCTACTCTTTCCGATAAGCGGCAAGGGGTCTTTTATATGCACCGTCCCTCAGATAGGACAGCACATACCACGGCCTTTGATAAACCAGTTGTGGACCACTGACATTTTAACCCATAATATACCATGTTTAACTTTGTGCTGGGGGTTCAACAAATATATAAATCAATCTATCAATAAATAATACATTTTCATTGCTATGCATGTTAAACTACTTTTCTTCCTAACAGATTGATAGTTTGAATGTTTGTGGTATGGAATTAAAATGTTTTGACAAATGGTTGATATATTCAATTTATATTTCATTCCAGAACCTCCCGAAGACAGTGCTACCATCCCTAGCTGTGTGTATCCACAGTGAACATGCATCTACCCACTGAGCCTTAAGTCTTTTTTGTAGCCAGTATTAAGACTAAAAATACCAAAAAGATTTGATCCCAGTACCTACCAGCCGTGAGTCGAAAGCTTAGCCATTCCAGCACCGTGGCCAATTGCTGGGTAATGCAGACAAGAAACTATGTTGTGTTGTTTTAGTATTTCCAGAAATACACGTCTGTTAATCAACTGTTCATTGTATATGTACAGTACTGTACTTGAAGTGACAAACAAAATTATATACTGAACAGCAAAAGAAATGCAAATGTGTTCAGATCCAGTTTAATCAAATTAGACGAAACATTCATAAAGCCATAGAATTCATGCTTTGCATGCTTTACACTTATCTGCACAAGCCTCCAGTAAGCAAAACAGCCAACGTCAAAATATGGTTAAGTTGTATTCAATCAAACATTACAAATTAAATTTGCGTTTCTTTTGCTGTTCTGTACATGAACGTCCTCGCCTGCACATCACAGATTGATGCACTCCTATAATATACCTTAAAGGCATACTCCCACGGAATTTAAAGGTCTTTGTGCTCTAAATAATAATTATGAATGAAACTTACATGCATTTGTGATACTAAATCTCGCTTTTATATGACGTAACACGTTTTTTTTTAACGTGAATTAAATTGGTATGGTTATATACAAGATTGTGATATTCGCTAGACTAGTTTTGTGAATTAAATTGGTGTGGTTATATACAATATTGTGATATTCATTAGACTAGTTTTGTGAATTAAATTGGTATGGTTATATACATTTCGTGATAGTCGTTAAACTAGTTTTGTGAATTAAATTGGTGTGGTTATATACAATATTGTGATATTCGTTAGACTAGTTCTGTGAATTAAATTGGTATGGTTATATACAATATTGTGATATTCGTTAGACTATTTTTGTGAATTAAATTGGTATGGTTATATACAATATTCTGATATTCGTTAATCTAGTTTTGTGAATTAAATTGGTATGGTTATATACAATATTCTGATATTCGTTAAACTAGTTTTGTGAATTAAATTGGTATGGTTATATACAATATTCTGATATTCGTTAGACTAGTTTTGTGAATTAAATTGGTGTGGTTATATACAATATTCTGATATTCGTTAAACTAGTTTTGAGAATTAAATTCGTGTGGTTATATGAATTTCGTGATATTCGTTAAACTAGATTTGTGAATTAAATTCGTGTGGTTATATGAATTTCGTGATAGTCAAACTAGATTTGTGAATTAAATTGGTGTGGTTATATGCAATATTGTGATATTCGTTAGACTATATTTGGTTATATATATATTTTGTTCTGATGATACGGTTTTTTTTTTGTATTGTGTTTTGCAATTCATTATTAGTGAGTAGAATTATATAAAATGTGGTTCAACAAAATATATAGCGTTTTAAAACCAGCATTAATGTACATTTAAAACTAAAGTTATAACATTGATTTTAGGCTAAAAAAAACATAAAGATGTAGTCCAAATGTTGTTTATTGACTTTGTTAAGTTCGGTTAAATACCCCCCCTCTCCCCTAGCTCTTGGGCTAATACATTTCTGATTTGAAACAGGCTTCTGTTATCATGTTGTATAATATATATTAGAACTTTTAGAATTAAAAAGAACAAAACGAAAAAACAAAACAAAAACATCTTCAGTAAAATATGTTTTAGGTTTTACGAATGAGTTTCAACTCGGAATCGGAGAATGCATCATCTAGTTTTCTTTTTTTCTTCCTTTCATTTTTATTTCTTTATTTTTTTAAATTTTTTTTGTGAGACGCAGTTTATCGCATATTGACTTATTTGGTTTGAATATCGATAGCTTTTGGGGAGTAGGATGTAGTTCAAACGGTAGCGTGTCTGCCTGTGAACCGATTGGTCGTCGGATCGATCCTTCTTAGTGGACACATTTGCTATATGGGCTATTTTCCCTTCCAACCAATGGGCAATAACTGGTTCATCAAAGGCCGTGGTATGTGCTATCCTGTCTGTGGGACGGTATATATAAAATATCCCTTGCTGCTTATCGGAAGGAATAGCCTATGTGGCGGCAGCGGGTTTCCTCTAAAGGCATATGCCAGGATGACCATATGTATGACGTCCAATAGCCAATGATGAGATAAAAATCAATGTGCTCTAGAGACGTCTTTAAATAAAACAAACTTTACTTTATATGATTGACGTCCAATAGCCAATGATGAGATAATAATCAATGTGCTCTAGAGGCGTCTTTAAATAAAACAAACTTTACTTTATATGATTGACGTCCAATAGCCAATGATGAGATAAAAATCAATGTGCTCTAGAGGCGTCTTTAAATAAAACAAACTTTACTTTATATGATTGACGTCCAATAGCCAATGATGA
>JAULBS010023902.1:0-10593 GCA_032355785.1 Symmetromphalus regularis
TTTTTTTGTGCGGTCTCTTTCTTTAGTTGTAGCGTAAGGATAAGTGGCACACTGTCTCCTGTCAATCATCGAGTAATTGTCAAATGTTTGTCTTTTTGGTTTCCATTTTTGTGGGTTTGTTTTTAATAAATGAAATACATGTATATAATAAATAGACCATTTCATATGAAATTGCCTCTATATATTAAAATAGAAACATACTATTTATTGGAATTCTCCATCTCTAGATCTTGGGGAGGGATGGGATGGAGGGAAGGACATGACTAAGTGTTACTTGATACAATAAAGAGAAATACTGGAAAAGATTATTATTTAGGCATGATATTTCAATGTTTTTGAACCAAAAAGTGTGGGTAATTAAATAAGCATCCCCATAGTACAAAAAATGGAAGGGGAGGGGACACATCCCCGAGATTTACGCCCATGTTATAATGCTATCCTAGTCATGTTTAAATTTGGGTCCTTATGTTCAAAATGTCGGGGTGGGGGCTTTGTTTCAGAGCTAGAGTGCAGAGCTTCAAAATATACTATGATTGATCTGCCCCTAACCCAATAAGTATTATAAGATAATAGCGTTTAATTTAAATACCTGCTCCAACTTAAAATGCTAGGTTTGTTCACTTGGAAGGAGAACAACCTCACACACCAAATTTCACAGGTGCACAGGGCTTTGATGTTTCAATCAGTGGTCCATGATTGATATATCAAAGGCCGTGGTATGTAGTACTATTTAAAAAAAAAGTGCATATAAAAAAAAGACTCCTTGCTACTAATTGAAAATAATGTAACATAGGCCTAAACGTAATACCATGGGTTATAAATACTGTATGTTTGACATATAATAGCTTCTGGGGTGTCCATAAACAAATGAACTTCAAGATCTCTTTTATCTCTAGCATTAAATGTCGTATTTTGTTGTTGGTTTTACCAAATTAATATGTATATATATCAAATTATATTTTTATCGTCACTGTGATCGATACAAATCACATAATTTTTAGACTAATCTTTCTTAGGAAGTTACAAAAGTTATATATGTAACATCAGGTTTATTATTTCAATCATGGCTTTTGAAAGACGACTATATAACTGAAAAGGTTAGAGTAAAAAATATTTAGATTCATTTCATGTATACGTTACTAATATCAAACGTTGATTTTAAAAGGATGGTAGACTTTGGAAAATCTTATATTCGTTTTAAGGTCGGTTTGTTTAATATGTATACATATACGAAAACACTGTTACTTTTAGAACGCCCACCCTCTCCTATGCGCGTGCGTGTGTATTCGGCACCACATCCCTTACCCCGAAATGCTTTAATAGGTAACGTATATTTATATTATAATAAACATACAGAAACATGTAATTGCTTCAATTTAGTGCCCTCAGTTAAATGATAATTAAACAAAGTGGACGTAAAACTCTTCTAACCAAAACATGTTTCGGTTCACCATGTTCAAATTCAAATGTAGAAATTATTTAAACTATTCACATTTGATTTTAAACATATTTTCACTTATTGTAATAAAAAAAGTGTTTGGCTACGTTTCCTAAAAAAAAAGTATATGCGCATGTTTTGAATCCCTCTCCCCGGGCCACACCCCAACCCTTTATGTACATATACATTTTGCCACACCCAATACACATCGCACTCAGTGGAAATTCTAATAAATGATCAGCCCTAAATTTTAAAAGTAGCATTGTCAGGCTATTTGTTTTATGGTTAATATTATTTTATTCTGACGATCCAGCATCAAAGTTGAATTTAATTTAAAAGTGCTCGATTTTAATAATGCCTGTCAACATTATGGCTGACAGAGTAATTTGTGTAAACGTAAATGGTTGTACTATACAACATGCATAGCCAAATTATAGGAGGACGCGGGTAAGAATTTAAGTTTTGTAACCGCTCAGCAATCATTTTTAATGTATGAATAATGGATAACATTTTTTTTTTAATATTCGTGATTGAAAAGGAAATGTCGTTTCCTCCATCCCATCCCTCCCCAAGATCAAGTGATGGATAATTCCAATAAATAGTATTTTTCTATTTTAATATAAAAAAGATTAAAGGCAGGACTTTGTTTTTAATTGTATTTCACATACATATCTTATTTCTTGTTTGTTTATTATATGAATATTCTGCAGTCAATCATCGTTTGGTGTTAATAATAGAATTTCGGGGGGAGGGGATTCCTTTGTTGACTATTAATAGCGATTTATTTATAGCGAGAGATATATTTATAGTTTGACTGTTATTTTTCTAAACCCGTTAATTACCAGTGAATTCAGTAAGATTACTCCTGCTAGTGTTTATAAAACCTAACACTTTATATTCTGATTTACATGAAATGAATATTTAGCACTATAATTTGACAGAAATTTTATAAATCCTTTTTTTCTCATTTTGTATTCCTACGCTTTGTTGATAGCTATCGCACATTGCGTGACGTAGGTAGTCGTTATGAGGACGAGGTGCGTAATGCGCGTCTATATATATATATATATCCCATTTTTGATGTTTAATTTTAAAAAATAAAGCAGGATTAAAATTTTGAAACTTTTGGATGTGAGAAACATAGTAATAACTACACATGAAACTGATGAATTTTTTTAGTGCCACGTTAGGTGGAAGGAAACTTCGTTTAGAGACGGCTTCAAGAATTTTGAGTTTGTGTTGATGACAAGTTTTATCTCTATTAATATGACGCAGATGATTACGAAGAACTGAAGTCGACTGTGTCTGGGGCGAAGCCAGAGAGGGAAAAACGTCAAGGCAAACCCAGACGCTGGGAGCTTGAACCATGTTGATAATAAATATCAGTATCATGGAGGAAAAAATAAAAGAAATTTGCGGAAATTCCTGGTGAGACTAGCGTCACGCTGGCTACGCTAGAGAGTGGATAATAATAGCTATTAGACTGTAGTGATATTCGGGAGAGAAGTTTTCACAAAATGAAAAGGGAAAAGATACATGGGGGTCAAGATCGATGTATCAACTCTATAATATTATACTTACGACACCTGCGAAGTTCTGTAAATAGTATTATGTATACCTTAACTTCTTGGTGAGATTCATGTGCACCATACAAATAGCTTAATGGGGAACAACCTAATCCGCTTGGCAGCTTTTAAAACATTATTATTAATCTATACTGTCAGTAATCAGGGGCGGATCCAGGATTTCAAATTAGGGGGCGCACTTGATAAAACCGCGCCTTGCGGAGGGAGGCGTGAAAATTTTTGGGGTATTTCGTGTGAAAAATTACGATTTTACGCAAAACAAAATCATATTTTTCCAATTTTAGGGGGGCGTGCGCCCCCCTAAATCCACCTCTGGTAATGATTTAAGATCGTACATTAAAGGATTGACACATATTTTAACTGCTTAATAGTTATTTTTATTTTGAAGTTTCCTTTTTATAAAGAAATTATCCAATGTGAAGTAATGAAAAATGTGTTTCATTACATGAAATATATTATTTAATTTCATATTTGTTTAACGCCGCACCACCCACTTTCCTACCCAGCCCTGTGATCGCACCACCCACTTTCCTACCCAGCCCTGCGATCGCACCACCCACTTTCCTACCCAGCCCTGTGATCGCACCACCCACTTTCCTACCCAGCCCTGTGATGATGCACGGATTTTGGCCAGCCTTGGATCAGTTTGCACCTCCCCCCTCAAAACCTCCCTCTTGAATAGGTTCCGTTTAACTGTAAGAAATGTCTCCTCTAAATTCACCCATCATGCATTAAAACTTATGTAATGTACCTCATTTCATCCTTTCTACCCATTTACACACACACACACACATCTGTCCAGCTATACATATATTGTCTACTCAGCTTTAATATTATTCATGATACGATTGGGATTTCCCATAAAATATTTTGCAGACGTGGATGTGCAGAGTGGACATTTCTAAATAAGAGGGTAAGTAATATTTTATATAAACTGTTAAACATTTATTAATATTTGGTAATATTTTATGACTAAAAATCAAATCAATACCTTTAATATTATTCGTAATATACTGATATATATACACACATGCGTATAATTACTATACACATTAAAAAAAAGTTATGGACCACTTTACAATCAAGAAGTCTTTCTTTCTGCGAGGCAGTCTACTCACGAGTATGCCGATTTGAGTTTTATTACACAGCTGTATTTGACTGAATTCATCCAAAACAATAATTAATATCTAGTTTAAGTCAATACAACTCATTGTTAATCACTTGCCAGTAATACGTAGCAAACTGCCCACGTCATACACATCTTAGCGGGCCTATAAGACCGGAACTGCCCACGTCATACACATCTTAGCGGGCCTATAAAACTGGAACTGCCCACGTCATACACATCTTAGCGGGCCTATAAGACTGGAACTGCCCACGTCATACACATCTTAGCGGGCCTATAAGACCGGAAGAGGGCTGAAAATACAGAATTTCGTATAAGTCTATGGTCTATACAAGGCTTTATCTTCCGTTATAATTTTTCTAGCGTGTTACCTGAGAAATATTTACACCGCTTTGTTAGTTTTTTCTAATAAACTATTAAAGGTAAGTTTACATTCTATGTTATAAAATGTTTTTTGAAAGAATATATCTTCATTTAGTTCCGAAACGAATGCACTGTAAATTACGAATTCCGATGTAGTACATTTAGCAATTTCCGAGCTAAAAGCGAGTAATGAAATATATCCAAATTAGACTTATTATCGTTTATACTTGTTGTCGTATAATGAGAGTTGTCTCCCTTTATAATAGCTTACAAATAGCAGACGACATAAAATAAATAGCATAAAATAAAAAATAAATAGCATAAAATTAAAATTGAAAAACAATAAAATAAAAAAAATAATAATAAATAAAAAATAGACAACATAAAAGCCGATTAATAAATATGTCATTAAAAGGCCAATATGAAAACACCCATTTAATAACATAATAATACTGTTTTCAGATTTTCGTTCACTTCAACTTTTATGTGGTGAGATGTGGGTCATTGGATCTGACCCGATTCGTAGAAAACTGGGTCTGATCAGATCACTATACACGCACGCTACAGCTTGGTACAGGTAGATGGGTTGTAATAAATAAAATAATGAACTCGCTTGCCTGTCATATAGTATTATAATATACACATTCCTTTCTTTCTTTCATGAATATTCGTGTTCATATTTTATTTTGCGAAAATGTAACACTTCTATGTGAGAAGGCCTAATAAGATGGAAAAACTTGTCTAATCCATTTGTTTCTAAAAGCATTAAAATATGTTTCAGTCAATTAAAGGTTTACATCACATGAGAAGGTCATATGCAAAAGCTGTTCACTCGTTTCATAACGCTGGTATGATAGGCAAGCTTGTTTTGTATTCTCTATTTTATTAAATTGAAGTGGGCGCAATTACATTGATTTTGTCTTTCTGATCAACTGATCGACTGCTCCAGCGCAGACGTAGGGACTCTAAAATTAGACTTTGATTCGCGATGTTATAGCATCGTCAACCAGCTCAATTAAATTAAAATTAGGTCATGTATCCGCTGTTTTGTTTTCAAATCCTGTACCTCTCAAAAGAATGTTCAGTATTCTGCAGATAAACCGTGTAGTATGTTGTCATAAATACAGTGGTATTCTGTTGTTTGTGATATTGTTTATATACTCGCATTCATTGTAATATAAAATGTATCATACGGTAACTCGTTTAGAAATCTGTTCGTCTGACATCAGTAGAATATGCAATGTAATTCACTTTGCCCGTACCACTAGTCGTTTATATTTTTTGTTTGGTTTGTTTAACGACTCCACAGCACAAAAAATAAACATAGGCTATTTGGGGTTACTAGTCGTTTACGTCTTATTATTTTAAACATATTGAGTCATCATTTTCAAGATTGGTCCGTAACATTTTTGAATGAGTATAAAGATTGTTTTACCCACATTCAGTGCAAGAATGTCGTGGCCTTTAGTGACAACTAGTGACCGTGAATGGCGTGTTTCACAATACCCTGCCCTTGACGACACTGACCTCACTTTACCATTGAGTTACATTTGAAGGGGTTTCCCTGTAAACTGATCTTGATGAATATAAAAAAAGGTTTTTATACAGGTGTCGGGTGGCTTGTATTTGATTTTCCGTCTCTCATGACTTCCATCTGTCCTATACATGACACGTGCATTTGTTTTAATGTCTTAATTCGGTCATTAAAATTTGTAAGCGACAGAGGTCGTAATACTAGTATAGTTTAATGAAATTTAATGTTGTGTATTTAAGAAATCACAGTGGTATGTTTATTAACTTAGCTCCCCATGGTTACACCGAATTAGTTTTTGTGGACAATAAAAATAAATGTCCTATAACTAATGCTGTCGCTTTGCTATTTGTGCTGTGGCAGGCTTAAGAAAAAGCGGTGGTATGTGCTAACCTGTAGAACATCTTTAAACAATGTGTTGGGTTGTTTCCGTTGTTTGTGTACTACCGTCATGATGAGTTTCGTAGTGTCGAGCTATCAGTTATTACGTGGAGACAAATAATCTACCAAAGACTGCGCTATATTTTGTTCTCTGTAAAAGTATATAAAGTAGCCTTTTGTTAATAGACTCAGATGCCCGAACCGTATGGATATGGGCATGCTCAAACTACCACCATATAGCCAGTACTCGTTATCTTGACATCTGTGGTCTTCAGTAACATGGATATCTCGACATCTGTAGTCTTCAGTAACATGGATATCTCGACATCTGTAGTCTCCAGTAACATGGATATCTCGACATATGTAGTCTTCAGTAACATGGATATCTCGACATGTGTAGTCTTCATTAACATGGATATCTCGACATATGTAGTCTTCAGTAACATGGATATCTCGACATCTGTAGTCTTCAGTAACATGGATATCTCGACATCTATAGTCTTCAGTAACATGAATATCTCGACATCTGTAGTCTTCCGTAACATGGATATCTCGACATCTGTAGTCTTCAGTAACATGGATATCTCGACATCTGTAGTCTTCAGTAACATGGATATCTCGACATATGTAGTCTTCAGTAACATGGATATCTCGACGTCTATTGGCAGTGATTTTCTCTATCTTCATTTATTTTATATATACGTTATGTATGCTTGTATGTGTGTTGTGTGTTTTTGTGTACATACAAGCATATGTGTGTGTGTGTGTGTGTGTGTGTGTGTGCGTGCATGCATGCATATATATGTGTGTGTGTGTATGTCCATACATGCATATATATGTGTTTGTGTACATGCATATGCATTCCTTGAAATTTGTGCAATGTTAAATAGCATAACCTGTTATTAAAAGAGCTAGTGGTCACCTCCTTCAACATCGACCCGCCATTATGGGGTATGTATAATTAAAGAAAATAGCGCTTAATCTCTCATACTCAGGTATAAATATCAAATTGATTAGACATAATGTAAAATTTAACACTTCAAACCGAATGGCATTTTAAAGCTGAAAACTGGTTTTAAAAATAAAATGGTTAGATATTCATTTTTTAAACATTTCTTATTGATTGTTACATCATTGCTATTTGCATTCGTGTGGAAATCCCCAGACTTCATTTTGTTTTGAGTACATGGTCTGTAGACAGCTAGAATGATAAAATAGATGTCAGGACCATCTATATCTTAATGTTTTCAAAGGTAAGATTCGTTATTTCGCAGATACATTTCTCATTTTGGATTTAGACTATTCTAATTACCAAACTGTGTGCATGTAGTGAGCTATGTCTCTCCGACCTCTAAGGTCATACGATGCATGTATAGTAGCTGTGTATACTATTCAACATTAAAATCGTCTACCTTGGGAAGGGCCGGCCCCCTTCAAAACCCTCCTTGCAGTGGCCCTATCACTTTCTAATTTTTGTAACTTGTTAGCAAATATGTTAGCATGACACAGCTGATGCAGCCAGTCAGGCACCTCGGGACGTAATGCCCACCTCCCCAAATCCCCACGTTTTAGGGGACAACTAATTTTTAAAATCACTAAAGTTTTTTTTGCTGAATAAAAATATCTTCGGCCTCAATAGCAAAATAAAGCGGCCAAAATCCGGAGAGTTTTTGAAATATGAGGGGATTCATGCAGGAACGCTGCTGCCCTTCGGTCATCTACTTTTCAGTGACACCACCACCTACCCCACCCCACCTCCCATACACACTTTCAAATGCAGTCCGTGGGCGCTGCCAGTGATGTTGAGTAGAAATGATTTTGATTGAAGACATTTACTTTGGCGTCTATACCCAAGTAAGTTTCAAAGAGGCTCTCCTGGACACGCGATTCACTGTCTGAGGAGCCACCTGTATCACAGAAGGTAGCCTTAGTACGGAAAAGGATATCATCTGCTGCCACATAGGTTACTTTTTCGATTAGTAGCAACGATTAGTTTATGTGCACTTTCACATAGATGATAGTACAAAGTTCGGCTTTCGTTACACCAGTTCGTGTACATCATAATATCAAGAATTTATTATTTACTAGACTTCGTGTTCTGTTGCACCAGTTGTCCATGCAGTCCAATGTCCGTCCGTCTGTCAATGATAATACTGTGAATCTATCATTCATTTAAAGCGGTATTTGTTCGATTTGTTACGATATATATGTTCTTGATGTTTTAGTTATTAAAGGAGCAGACTCATAATTGGACAAGGTAGAAGTCTTTCAAACAATACTTGTGTTGAGATTTGTTGCATTTAAAATAGTATACCCTGTGTTAAATGCACACATGCGCACAACAAATTACTATTATGTATATTACATTGGTTTGTGGGTGTGGATTTATTTGCAGTTATCACAAATGTATATAAAAATAGCATAATATGTTATAAGCAACTATGATATTGCACCTTTAAGAAATAAATAACACAGACGTTATAATTGTGGATAGATTTTTATTTTCAACTTTAATATCAAACAAAATCGCTTTTAAGTGTAAAATATGGCTAAATTTGACACGCATGCCTTCTCATAGACTATGCATGTACAAATAGGTGTTTAATTAGTACTGTTAAGGTGGTTTCATTGTGACAAAATAGTGATAACAGTCTATGTAAATATATACGAAAGATAAATCCATGGTGAGGTTCTCATCACTTCCGCTGTAGATATAACGGTTCATCTCGGGTTACTTGGTTCGATAGATACCAGTTGTCAAGGTGATGGTTTTAATGTGAAGTTTTTACCACACAACGATCTCTATATCTCTTTATATGTATGTAAATAACACTAAATACAATAAGAATTTGACTGACATAATGATATTAACCGTTATGTGTTTAAACTTCTGCACCAGCCGAACGAAACTGGTGTTTAGGAAACAGTGCGAGGCCCGGATCTTATGAATCATCGTGAAAACAATAAAGCTGCCTGGTGTTCGCGAAGGTTGAGCTTATCCTGCTTCATTCCATCATAAGCTCATTTACATGTAGTAGTTAACATACATACTCAATTACAATTTTACTAAAAATATGTACATGGACATAGCCATATCATGGTTGTTAATAATAATAATAATACATATAATAACAATAATGTAATAATAATAATAATAAATAAATAATAAAAAGTAGTTACATGAAAAAGCAAATTTGATTTTCAAATATTTTCCAATAATTGGGATTGTGTATTTGGCAAGAGTTTAATTGTGTATATGTAAAATTCAATCAATTTGCGTTTTACCTTAAAAACAATACATATTGTCTTTATATTTACTATATAGTGCCATATGTGGTCCCTTTTAATGAAATGTTAATAACTTTCATGTTAGTGTTCATTTAAAAGAATGTTTGTGAAAGAAATACTTACAATTAATAATGATAATATAATAATAATAATAATAATAATAATATACATCTGTATCAATAGAAAGGTCATGTAATTGTAAAATAAGCAAATTAAAAATACACATATTATAGTACCCTAGAAATAACATAATATGATTATGTTAAATTTAAACTGTTTACATATTTATTATCTTGTTTATTAGCATGATAATATACAAAATCGTCCAAGATATACATAAAACATGGTTAGGTAATATATATAACCTTTCACATTTCATTTAAATTTAAAAAAAATACTTATACCTTTAAACATCATACTTATTTTAAAACATAAAAGAAAATACAGTTTATTAATATTGTTATTTTAAATGTTCCAAAAACGTAAAGTTTGTTTAATTTAACTACGACTCTAGAGCACATTGATTTTTATCTTATCATCGGCTATTGGAGCCCAATCATATGATCATTCTGACATATTTTTAGAGGAAATCCGCTGTAGCCACATAGACTACTCTTTCCAATAAGAATAGGGTCTTTTACATGCCTGAACTGCAAATGGGTCCACTGAGAAGGATCGATCTGACGACCGACCAGTTCACAAGCAGACACGTTACCGTTTGAGCTACATCTCGCTCCTATTTTAAATGTTTCTGTCTTACTAACATCAAAATAATTATTGTTGCTATAGTTACATTCTGCTATCACCAAAATGGACGTTATTATTCTACTCTCTCTCTCTCTCTCTCTCTCTCTCTCTCTCTCTCTCTCTCTCTCTCTCT
>JAULBS010023913.1:0-10592 GCA_032355785.1 Symmetromphalus regularis
CTTTGTGTTCTTAAATCTTATAAAGGATTTCTTTATAAACAGGTTCAGTACATCCCCTTAAAAAGAACTTGTTTATAGATGCCTCTAGAGCACATTGATTTTTATCTTATCATCGGCTATTGAACATCAGACATAATGGTCATTCTGACATATTTCCTTAGAAGAAACTTTCCGAAAAGCAGCAAGGGTTCTTTTTATGGACATTCTCACAGACAGGTCAGCATGTACCACGGCTTTTGAGGAACCAGTTGTGGATCACTGGTTCCAACGGAACATAGCCCAAACTGCAAATGGGTCTACTAAGAAGTATCGATCCGAGGACTGACTGCTTCACAGTATATATTTATTTAGAGGAAACCCGCTGCCGCCTCTTTCCGATAAGCAGCAAGGGGTCTTTCATATGCACTGTTCCACAGACAGGACAGCACATACCACGTCCTTTGATAAACCAGTTGTGGACTACAGGTTGGAAGGGAAAATAGCCCATACTGCAAATGGGTCCACTGAGAAGGATCGTATAAAATATCCTCTATTAAATCTTGTCTATGCCAATGTTATGCACTACTGGCTGGAAAGAGAAACAGTTCAAATGGGTCCGCTTAAGAAAACAAAATGATTGCATCTTTTCACATCCGTGTTGATTGAATTTGACACGCCTTTCCTGGCACGGTCAACCACCTATTTACGAATACCCGTGTGTGTGTGTAATATATTTAAATAAAGCAGGAAGAGGCGTGAGTAAATTCACAAAAACGTGGTGTAATTATTAAAATGTTTACTTTCCAGATGCCACGTATTTTCTTTTAATTTAACAACAGCTACAACATAGTGTAGATAATGTGTTTCTAGTACGAAAAGTCACTAAGGCCAGAGGGTATTTTATTTTTAGTTTCTCTGACATAGGCCCCCAAAATAGGGCAGGATGGAGGGAGTGATTGTTTACTGATTGTTTAACGACCCCTCCCCACCACAAAAAAACCAGTTATTGGGGGGTCATGCATTGGTTAAAAAAATATTTAAAATAAATCAGTGTAAAGAGCTGATATATAATTTTGTATAATTTTATTCAATTGAAATAGAAATGTATATATAGCAAAGAATAATATCATTATTATAAAAATCAAAAAGTCAGTATTATAAATAATACTATGATAAAATTAAATTCAGTGAATTAAGAATGATAAATAAATTTATGATAAAATTGAGTTTCTTTTAAAAACTTAATAATGAGTTGTGGATGGAAACGATTTCACCACACCCTCACCACAAAAAACATTTTTTCTAACCTGTGCAAGGTTAGGACACTCCACCAAAATATGACGCACCGTCAATCAACTCTGACCGTGTTCACACTGAGGTGGAGGGTCCTTTTTCAAAATAAAAATATGCATTAAATAAGTATGGCCAGTACTGGAATGACACCAGGTAACTCCATCCCTTCGTAATCATCTATAGGAGAACTGCCAATTTCCCAAGACTGGCTTTATGGAATGAAGCTTGATGGCTCCCACATTGTTCCATTCACCCTGCCAGGAAGACAAAATATTTAATTAAAAATTTTTAATCTGTATATGGGAAAACATTACAAAATGGCCTGGGACTGTTCTGCATATTTGAACCCCATTGAATACATTTGCGATAAATGAGAACGAAGCGTATACAAACAATTATCACTGTCAACAAGCATTAATAAATTTCGTCTGTTTTTCTTAAGTTATGAAGCAACAACATATCGCATGTTTACCATGTTATCTTCCTAGCCTGCACTGGTGTGGACGTGTGATTTAGGGAACGATGCAGGGCACCCAAGTATTGTGCTCAATATATCCCAATTTCTTTTCATTCCTAAATATCAGCAAGATGTAATGCGTATTTCATTAATGTACTCGACTTTTAATGATGCACTTACTTTTTTCCGTTAGTAATATATTCTGTACATGTAACTGAGAGGGCAGATGAAGTTTTGAGACCAGAATACCTTACATTTTTCTAGATCAAAATTATCTCCATGAAAAAGGAACACAACTGACTATAGTAATAATGTATCGCTGCGTGTGTTTAACTTTTATTAGTATTAATAACAAGTGTAATAGGTAGATTTAAATACCTCTGTAATCTCGAGCACCAGGGCTATCTCGAGGTCCCTTGTTGGTCCCGACATTTACCCTATGCAATGTTACTAATTCAAGCACTGTTATATCGAACATGCTAATCTCGAGCACCAGGGCTATCTCGAGGTTCCTTGTTGGTCCCGACATTTACCCTATGCAATGTTACTAATTTAAGCACTGTTATGTCGAACATGCTAATCTCGAGCACCCGGCTTTTTTTTAATTGTCTGTTAGTGGATTTCGCCTTTTTTCGAAATATGGTGATAATAGAACACAATAATGTACATACCATTTGCATATACATGTGTGTGTGTGTGTGTGTGTGTGTGTGTGTGTGTGTGTGTGTGTGTGTGTGTGTGTATTCTTGCAACGAAATAATAACACGGAAATGGAACTCAAAGTAAATTTTATTTATTTGGCAAACTGAATACAGTCATTACTAATGATCCTTCTCCACATTTTGGTACATGTACTTTTGTTCCAGAACATTTTAAAGAACTTTTTCTTATTTTGGGTGGGAAATTACCGTTTAATTACAAATGTTCATTTACTTCTGTTAAATATTTTTGTCGATTTTTCCACCTGATCTTCCATTTCCGTATGGGTTTCGGTTTTGTCGTCGACTACCAACGATGATGTCAATTACTCGAGTCATCTCTTTCGATATTTTGTTAACTCGCACGGGGTGTTCCTTGTTAATGATCGACTTACGGTGGTTACTTGAAAATGGATTTTTACCATCATTCATTCCCCGATTTGCATTTCCACCCCCTATGTTTATCATAGGTCTGTTTCCACGCCCTCTGTTGGTCATAGGTCTGTTTCCACGCCCTCTGTTGGTCATAGGTCTGTTTCCACGCCCTCTGTTATTCATGTTTCTGTTATTAGCACGCCCACTCTTTTGTCTAATGTTACCACCTATCAGATTCTTCCTCGATCGAGTATTACCTCCACGTGGTCTTTTCATATCGCTATTGCCACGCCAATTATTTTGTGTATGCCCTCCCATTCTACTACTGCTGCCAGTTTGTTTCTGACTAATACTGTTTCTTCCACGCCCTCTCATTACAGGCTTTTTCACACCACGCATGCGTCCACTCTTTCCTGAGCGATTGTTTCCGCCCCTTTTGTTGCTGCTTCCGTCGTCCATTTTCTCACTATTACGGTTGCTAGGCACAGGCAGTGGTGTCATTGCCATGGTGTTGCACAATGGCTGACTGCAATAGCAGACCTCTTCGCCAGCTATGGTAATGCACCCATCTTCTGGAACGTCGACGTCGCTTGCCACGTACACGTTGCTTGAACAGCCTCGTAGAATACCTAAAATTATAAAAAGTATGGTCAGTTTTTTTTTAATTTTTAGTTTCTCAAACATAGCCCCCTCCACATAACAAACCCCAAAAAATAAAAAATAATTTTTTTTTTTTTTTAAACCTGGATAGGAAGGAGGGAAAAAAATTACTAAATGTCATATGATAGGAAAAAAATTGGTATAAAATTCATTTTACCAGTTTCAATCATTTAATTGATCATATGCCTGCATATACACTCCCTATGAAAAGAAATTATTCAATTTCAAAGTGTAAATATAATGTTTTTGTTATTAAAATTATTGTCGATCGCTAAATCCAACAATTGTGCAGGATCTTTTTTGTGTTTTTCTGAAGCCTTCATGGCAGTCGGCGGAAATAAAATAAATGTTAATTTTCACTTTTAATTTAGCAAAATGCCGTCTCGGCGGGTTCATCAGACGAATAATAATAAAAAAAACTCTAGTCTGATGAACGTTTCCTTGTGTTCTATAAAAGTAAACAACTTCCAGTAATGATTTAAGTGTTCGTATCATTAAACGAGAAATACATTTTGAGACCTAATGAAAAAATGTTACCGAATTTTGGTTGGTAAAAAAAAAAAATTAAATACTGGAGTAAATAAATTTTACTTAAAGAAGGAGAGAAACGTAATATTGTTTTTGGTCATTTTTAGCATATCAATACACCCTTCTAAAACAAGAGATAATAATTATATATAATGTTTTAGATGTTTAAATTTCATCAATGCACAGCTCGTTAAAATCTTTCCAAAAGAGCATGACGTCAGTGGCACCAAATGTATTTGGATTAGTAACTGAGAGTGGTCTGATAAGGAATGAGATTCCGTTTTCCTAAAGAGCAGAAAAAAATGTATTCTGGTTTTATCCAGAATTCCAACCTTTTAGTGGGGTTTCAGGTTTTCAGAAGGATCAAAACAGTAAATAAATAAATAAAAAATCAAACAAACAAACAAATAAATAAATAAGCAAACAAACAAACAAACAAATAAATTAAAATAAAATAGACATACATACATACAGACAGACACAGACACAGAAAAACTGAGAAACAGAGAAGAAGAAATTACAAATAGGACTATAACTTTATCGGGTATTATGCTCTTTTCGGGATCTTTTGTCATCTTTACTTCCGTGGGTGGTGGCAGAGGGAGGACAAGTGGAATGGTACGGAATGCATTATGACTACATTTTAAATACCAGTACATACAGATAGCGTTATTGTGGAGTGTTAGGAATGCCGGGGGTGTAAAAGCATATCACTTACTTCCAGGATTTGCTCGGCTCTGTTTCACCATGCAGTAACCAACAGCGCAAGTAGCGTTTGTCACAAGTTCTGTGTCTAAGCTTCCGTCCGCGGGGCACAAAGGGTTAACATGATCTGGTATCCCGCTATTACACTCGTAACATCTAATTCCGTGTTCATCTACAACGAAAAATATGAAATATAAAAAAAAAAAAATCGTAAATATTTTCTTATATTTTTCTGCTGCTCTGCTTATCACTGTAAGGGTTAAAGCTAATTTAAACAGGAATGGTTATATGGATCATAAGTGAGCAAGTAAAAAATAAAAGTGGGTAGTCACCCCTCACCCCTCCAAAAAAAAAGGTTTTTAATCTTTAAATTAAAAAAAAAAAAAAAACGAAAAGAAAAATCCCCAACTATAAACTTCAACATCACATGGAGTTCTCGACGTATTTTCAGTATACTGGTCATAAAACCATATCTATATTAAAGAACTATTTTGAAACCTGGATAAAATGTTAGTTATAGAAATAATAATAATAAATTAAAAACAATTTTTTTTTAAACAAACGAAAAAATAATTAAAGAAAAAAATCATAAAAATAAACAATCAACAACACAACAATTAATTTATTTCAAATTATTAACATTATTTTAATTGAGCTATCATTATTATCATTATCTTATCATGATTATATTGTTATTATCAACGATTATTAATAAAGTGATACTCGACTAATACAAAAGAAGTAATCAAAGCAAATCAAAGCAAGATAATACGAAATACTATTCATAACTACCATACAAAACGACCATATCTAGGTAACAGAATCAATATATAACTAGAAACAACTAAAATGAAAAGAGCGATTAACTGAAGGTCGGCAAACAAAGCAAACGTCTAATACAAACTGTGTAGGAATATAATGCCCGAAAGACACAACACGACCTTTATGTGAGCTAATGTTACGATCAATACGACCGCACAACTGGTAGCTTATGCAAAAAAAAAAAAAAAAAAACACACACCCTGTGCACACAAGAGAGACGCGACTATTTATATCTACTCCCCCCCAATAGCCGATATTTGTTTTTGTACTCGAGGGTTGTTAAATAAATAAATTATATCTCATTGAATTAATCGTACGCGCTGAACATATCCGGTTAGGATATATCAAATCTAATCTCTGCTTGTTTTTTTTATTTTTTTTTATTTTTTTTATTTATTTTTAAACGCTGTTTTGAGTTCTAGAAACGACAGATACACCAGAAGCGGTACTTCTGAAGAAATCTCAAATGACAACTGATTTTTTGGATATTAAATGTATCGTTAAAACGCAGCCCGATAGTTTGTATATAAAACTTTTAATGATCGAGAAGCGATTATGTCTCATGATTAATAATTATCATAATTATAGTGTCTTCCGAGCTTAAAAAGCAAAGGAAACTACAAATATATAAAACAAATGCATGATAGAGAAACGTGTTTAATATGTATACAAAGATATAATTAGATATGAAATATGTAATAGCTTATGAATTATATATACATGTATATAAAAAATAAATATATGTACATATGCATACACGAAACAATGTGGCAAAGAAAAATTAAGAAGTAAACAAAACAAGATAAGAATAAATAATCAAAAACACAAACATACAATGTAGTGTATGTATATGTGTATCTGTGTGTGTCTCGTTTTCTCTCTCTCTCTCTCTCTCTCTCTCTCTCTCTCTCTCTCTCTCTCTCTCTCTCTCTCTCTGTGTGTGTGTGTGTGTGTGCGTGCGCGCGCGCGCGCGCGTTTAATAGATGTGAAAGATGAGAAACGTTATCAAAAAGCTATAAGAGAAAAATGGATGGAAAATTATGCAATAAAAAGCAAACAATCATAAGCAAAGACAATCACAAAGAAAAGAAAACAGGAAAAAACCCACATTACACAATAAAAATGAACACAATTTACGCTGAAATTACATAAGAATTGCAATATTACAAATATGTATATGTTAATCAAATGTTTCTAGTAAAGCTTATTTTAATTTAGGAACCTGGTGAATATAAGAATCAAAGCATAGACTTTCAGGCATGAATGCATGAAAAATAATATAGACTGGAATACTGTCCATTCCGATGAAAGAGTAGCGATATGCCATACGGAAACCAGTGATAACTTACACTGAAGTTACATGAAAGAATAATATAGACTGGTGTACCGTCCATTCTGGTGACAAGTCACAGAGAAGCGATATGCCATACGGAAACCAGTGATAACTTACACTGAAGTTACATGAAAGAATAATATAGACTGGAATACTGTCCATTCTGGTGACAAGTCACAGAGAAGCGATATGCCATGCGGAAACCAGTGATAACTTACCTGGATTTCAACGTACTTTCTCAAAGTTGAATATCTGAATTTTCCTACCATAACTTGACCAGCATATCGTAAGTGGACGGCGACGATATGTGAGGAAATATTAATATAAGATGTTCCATAATTTAACATCATTTAGTAAGAGAACCATCAATAAAACCTTAAAAAGTAATACGTTTCTGCCCGCAATATTTATGGTCACATTTTTAAAATAATAATATTAATAATAAAATAATGAAATATAGTAATAATAATAATAAAATAATATTTTTTTTAAATGACAATATTCATAATAAAACAATAAAAATAATCATATTATATCCACAAGAGATGTTAAATTATGGTATATACACTATTATCAGTTTAATTATTAATTTTGTCGATGCCTTCTTTTTCTTCATTACCATCTAGTAAACATGAATGTCATAATTTATGTTTCTACAAAAACCGTATTGTTGGTATACACCCTTCATCAACTTCCCAATCAATTTGAAAAGTGCATACAAAAATATTCCTTGCTGATAATGGAACAAGGTAGCGGGTTTCCTCTGACGACTACGTGTTAAAATTACTAAATGGCTGACCTCCAGTAGACGCTGATTAATAGTTAGTGCTACAGTTGTGTCAAACAAAATACCCCCCCCCCAGAAAAAAAAAACCCCCACCAAATTCCAACTCACACCAATAACATTTGATGACGCATCTGTTAGACAACTAATCTCTTTTGGAGATCAACAATGAAATTGAGGATTGAATATTTATTCCAAGGAATAATGGAGAAATAGTTGTTTCTCTTGTGGACTATTGATGTTTCTAGGCAACCAGTCCCCATGGAGAGTGGAAATAATTCTTACAGGGGCGTTGGAGCCGAGGGGTGAGTGCTAGTTCAGTCCCTACCCCAATAATTCTCATAAATATGTTTTTTTATTCATTGTTGAATTATTCACCGGCAAATTCTGTGTTCAGAAACGGGAGCAGACACCCCCCCACACTATCTATATGAGCAGCCCCCAATATAAATTTCGTCCCAACGCACCTGTCTTAATTTCTACCACTGAATCTGAATGTGATGCGAATAACTCAACAGATTCGTTATTGTCTAAGCTGGTTGGTTGGTAGTATTTATTTTCGTGATTATATCTAATTAAGGTTAAAGCACGGTGTGCTGGGCACACAACTCCTCTTTATGTGCTATCTATCCAGGACTGAGTTTAGTGTTATTAGGAGTGACGAAACCCGCTTTTATATGCCCTATCCCACAGACAGAATAGCATAAACCACAGCCTTTGACAAACCAGTTGTGGACCACTGGTCGGTGTAAGTGGTATACACCTATCCACTGTACCTTGCGGAACACTTACTTTTGGTTGAAGCCGATACTGAGATTTGATCCAAGTACCTACCAGTCACGAGTCCCCGATAGTTTAACCACTGAACAACCGGTACCGGATTTTTCTAAGCACTTGCTTGTCTGAGGTAATGGCTGCCAGAATGTGAAGCGCTGGGTGCTTTTCATTGGTCAATACCGCTTGTCAATCAAAATTAAGGAAAGGTGAATTATCCATCGAAAGATTATGAAATTTTTAATACTAAGCTAAAAGAAATATGAAGGTCCATCATTCATTCACTTTTATTTTAAAATAAATATTAAATAAATGTCAGAACGTTTCTCCAACTAATTACATCATATTGGTTTGTCGTTATTCTAGACTATTTTTTATTCCGTACGCTGTAATAACAAATTAAATGTTTAACTTGTTTAATTTGGTATCAGTTAATCTGCGCCGGCGCCACTCATCATGCCACCGGTCATTCCGGCCATTCCTCCCATTCTGTTGTTTCCTCCAAATCCTGGGCGACCTGCTGACGGCGATCCCTGTCGAGACATGCCACCTAAATAAAATAAACAGTATTATTCATAGAGTGCCGGCGCAGCTTTTTAAATATTAGGGAATGTGGAACAATACTGAATGTTAGTGACATAGCCTGAAATACTAAAAGTAAAGTCTTTTTATATTTTGTCATGTTACTCTTTTTCTTAAAACAACGTGGCTTTTAAGAAAGGTTTAATTTAATTCCAAAATATTTTTCTATGCCATATTTTAATGCTCACCTCCTTTCCCCCAACTATTACCTCTATTTCCGTTACTATTCCTTCCATTGTTACCACAGCATCTACTATTACCATTCCTTCCGTTATTGCTGTTCCATCCATTGTTACCATTCGTTCCACTGTTGCCATTACATATATTGTTGCTATTACATCCATTGTTTCCATTCCTTCCATTATTACCATTCCTTCCATTGTTGCCATTCCTTCCATTATTACCATTCCATCCATTTCCACCATTGTTGTTATTCCTACCGTTATTTCCACTTCTGCCATTGTTATTTCCTGTATTTCTCCCACCATTACCATTACCACTAGACCCATCCAGTGGTTCCATGGGCATTGTGTTACAGAGATCTTTACTGCAGAAACAGATTAGTTCTCCCTCGATGGTCGTACAGCCGTCAGAAGGAAGTGGGTCTTTACCAGGAGCTATCCAGATCTGGTCGGAACAACCACGCAGAACCTCTAGAATGTTAATATATTCAATCTTTAAGAATGTCAACAACAAAATGATGCATTCTTTGTAATTTTAACACAAAACTATGGTTATAAAAGAATATAAGGTGGATTTTAAAAATATGAAGCCTTATTTTGAAAATATTTGATTACGTAATCATAAATCATTTGGATACGTTTGATGTACCTGGTCTTTGAAATTTCTAGCTTTTATGTATTCTGTTGTTTCTTACGTGCTTTCCCTGTCTAACTTCATCAACCACCTGGTGTTTAAAAGTATTTTGCAATCCCAGTTTTTATGTTTTTTCCTATAAAACGTCACGTCCCTACTGATATATATGTAAGCTATTGATCTTACGGTTTCCTTATTAAACTTTACTTACCTCATGGTTTTAAAGTAAGTTATTAATGACGCATATTTCCTATGATACTTCACCTACCTCCTGGCTCGTATTTAAGCTGTCTAACCATACAGTTGCCAGAGCACACCGCTGATGCCACCAATCCAGTTACGAGATTGCCATCAGCAGGACAAAGTGTGTTAGGACCATGACTGGTGCATTCATAGCATCTCAAACCAGAACCAGAACCTCCTGAAAACGTAAGGACAAATCTTGAAATCAATAATACACTGCATATAGAAGAAATGGTTTTCTTCCAACTGTTTTCAGAAAAGATTAGCGTAAACTTCGACAGGTTGTTTCATCACTTAACCAATAGTAGTACAGGTTTGGCAGAGACCAAAGCTTTTACAAAAAAAAAAATAAGGACAATTCTTGAAATCAGTAATACACTGCATATAGAAGAAATGGTGAGGTGAGGTGAAGTATTTTTTATACGGGTCCACATCCAATTTGGTTCGAACCCGTCTCCCCCGGGTGCAATGTCTTAAGACTAGGGCACCGGGCCCGGGGCAGAGGTTAGTGTTAGTAGGAGACTCGAAACCCGCTGCTTTTTT
>JAULBS010023935.1:0-24793 GCA_032355785.1 Symmetromphalus regularis
TCTTCGTCAAAAACGTGAATAAATGCAGGTAAATATCGACATTTATTATTACTTGACATAAGCTTTTATATATGCATTGATGGGAGTTAAAATCTTTTGTTACTAGTTTTAATTTTTTTGGCTGTTAAAGGTTAAAAGGTTCATTAAAAAAAAAGTTCTTTGCGCTAAAGAAAACTTTAAATTAAATCATCCAAAAAGCAACATGAACATCATTATGACATATTGTTTGACAACATTACACAGAGACAAAACAGATTATTTTTGAGGGGGTGTACCGATGACATCATAGGTGGGACCGATTGGCATTTTGAATTTTCCCCAGCCCTATAATATATATATCATATTATCATGTGTGCATTGCTTGGAGTCATTGGGTTATTAAACATTATATTTTGTTATCCACCAAGCAAATTAATGTGCACTTTTTAATTTGTTTACATATATATATATATATACACGTAAACAAAATCCAAAAATGGTATTAATTAGTTCACATTTGTGTCATTTCATGCTTTTATTTATTTTTAGTCACAATATATCAAAATTAATTCAGTATTGAATGGAAATAACTCATAAAGGAATTCAGTAGGCTAAAGTTTAAGTATTGCATTATTTATTGATAATAAACCACAGATGTGAACCGTGGTAGCATGTTAGTTGCATGTAGTTCTGTATTACTTTAAAAACTACATAATTATATGTATCTTGCTTTGTTTTCAGTTGAACGCTCCTAAAGGACTAACAAGACCCCAGCCTTTCAAGCTATCTTCTAATAAAAGCTCTTCATCGAACTTGAAGAGGAACTCCGAAGAGAAGTTTCAATCTTTGGCAGAACAAGTGACAGCTTTCCACAGAAAGACACCAGAGAGATTTAGAAAAGTTATCAAGAGTAGTAAGTCACTTGTAACACAGATTTCTCATCAACGTGGGGCAAAAACCTGGAAATATGACAAGATTAATTATATTTCTAAAATGGGGGTCTCCGAGACTGACTTGCTTCTTTTCTATTGGGTCCCATCCTAAAATGTAAGGGTCCCAAATTTGCTCGAGACTTGTAGAAAACCATTTTTATCTTATTTTATGTTGAATAAATTAATTCTCTTTTATGGCCTAAAAAGATCCTAGTTCACCCTCCACCCCCATCACACTGCTTCCTATTGTTTATTCATAACTGAGCTGATTATATAAAAAACACCCCATTTTTATTTTTTATTTTTAAGAGTCCTAAGCAACATAAGTATCTAATTTTGGGGGTTCAAATTATTGTTTCTTTCATTCTTTATACAGGTTGTATAAGTCTAGTAAACCCCTGGATAACATGTTAAAGTACTGAGTTAATTTAATATCTTTAAAATTCATGGTATTAATAATTCCATTTCTGCTGTTCCCTCCAAATTTTGTTTTAAAACTTATATATATATATATATATTCATAAACCACACACACACATACATATATGCATATTGTTTTCATGTTCACAGAAGAAGATGATAAAAAATGTGTACTGAAGTTAACACATGCAGTCACTCCTAAATTGCAAACAAGGAGTCGAACCAGGTCACTCAACATACCAAGCCAGCAAGAACTGGAAGACAAAGCAGTAAATGAAATGAAAAAGTAAGTCGCTGTATATTGGTCTTCTGCTTTATTTGTAATTTAGAATGTATTCCAAGCCCATAGCTACCACAAGTCTCTTAACTAATCATTAGTATTATTGCACAGGGAATATTTTGTTCAGCATCTTGTTGTGAATTGCTCTACAAATATCAAAGAAACACTAATAAAATGAGAAATTTCATCGTGCAGTAATGAGGTAAGTCTGGGTGTTTTTTACGTATCTCATCTTTTTAAGCAAACAAGTCTTGACATTCACCTCAATTATTTATCTTATCTATGAAATAGTGGCTCTCACTTTGTAGTTGTTGGGTTCTCCTCAGGTGACAATGGAGTCCTTGCAACCAGTGTTGGCAAATGGCCCGGGAGCCCGAATCCACCTGAAATGGGGTCGGGCCACGAACTTTACAAAGTTGGTAGCCCATGTGTCCACCATGTCTGGATAGAACGGGCCATCTACGCAGATAACATACGTAGTACATGCTAATGAGTTAAATGACGATGCATGTGAATCTTACCTTGGTAGAATGCCCGAAAGCATTAAAATTTGTCAACATAATGTGTATTCCGGGTATTACTTAGTGTCTAAGTATCTCATGAACCCGAAACATCGGCTCGGGTCAACGACGCACCATATTCCATCCATGGCATGCATATTTTTTTCTTTTTTTTTTAAATAAAAAAAGCCCATGTAAATATATATTGCGTGTGTTAGACGACATTTTAAGTCTTAAAATAGGGACGGAAGTTTGGCCTATACAGAGTTAATACTTCGATAGCGAACTGTATGGAAACAGGTGACTAACGGAAACACAACACCGTCGAGTATGGGTCATTCCAAGCATAATAATGCACTGCTTAACTTTCAAAGCAATTACAGTAGCATCCAAAAAGTTCTTACCAGTACATATTAGTTTATTTTTCATATATTTAACTGTAATTCAATGATGCAAACATTTATTTTGTGTCAATAATCACTGAAAAAAATCAAACAAAAATGGCGGCAAACATCACATGATGAGAAGGTTGCACACCATAGATTTTTGTACATATTTTCTCTCATGAGACCATATTTTTGGATGAATGAGAACCCTGTATTTCTGGAGTTTATTTTTGACTCACACTTGCCGTACAAACAAATTAATAAACGACTTGTAGGTAGGTAATATTGTATAAAAAGGCTGGTCCTCCAACTTTTCAGTTAGTCCACCAACTTTTCAAAGTTTGGAGCCCTGGTGACCACCTCAATTCTCAACGAATTTCCAACACTGCTTGCAACACATCAAAACTGTACCAAAATGTAAGAACTGTCACTTAATAAATTCTTTTGAACAAAATTTTCCCTGGTGTCCTGGATTGGATGACCAAAGCTGGTGCTTGAACTATAATCTTATAGGCCAACAAACAAACAAAAATAAAACACATGAAGTCTTTGATTTCTGTTGGTGCTTCCCAAAAATGTAGTAAGCTATAGTATATTAAACTTTTAATGGCATTTTATGCACACTTTTGAGTATTTTCAAGGCACTTTTTATTACATTGCTAAATAATTATTTTAATGCAATAACTTATTTAATAACTACATTATTAATGTTTGTATTTTTTTTATTATGTGTAATAAGTACCATGTTGAAGATTTTGTAATGGTAAATTTAATTCTAAGAAAATCTTTATTTTATTTGTTTTTAAAGTAAAGTTTATTTTATTTAATGATGCCTCTATAGCACATTGATTTTTATCTTATCGGCTATTGGACGTCAATCATATGGTGATTCTTACATATTTATTTAGTCACATAGGCTACTCTTTCCAATAAACAGCAAGGGGTCTTTCATATGCACCATCCCATAGGCAGCACATACCACAGCCTTTGGTGAACCAGTTGTGGACCACTGGTTGGAATGAAAAATAGCCCAAACTGCAAATGGGTGTGCTGAGATCGATCCGATGACCGACAGCTTCAAAGTTTGACATGCTACCGTTTGAGCTACATCCCACTCTTATTTGTTTTTATGGTCGTATGTCAGAAATAAGTGGGGGGAAAAGTGTTACATGCTGATAATGACAAAAAAATTCTGTTTTCTCTCTAAACAAGCCCACATAAAAGAAGTTTAAAAAAAAAAAAAAAACTTGGCTGATTATGTTTATTTTTCAAAATAATGCCAATTAAAAACCTTCTGTTAATGTAATAATACATTAGAATGGGAAGACGTTTTTACTGTTTTCTCAAACCAACCTCTTCTGGTAAAATATTCATGGCTTGTTTCTCATCTAATTTCTTGCACAATGTTCAGAAGAACTGACTCCATCAGACTGGCTTAACTAATTCCAATTATAAGTTAGTGAACTATGTGGTGTGTAAGCCCAGTCATCACCTTAGTAATTCAGTCAAAAATGCAGATGCACATCAGTTCTGTTCATGAGGAGATCACTGCCTCCATTCTCCATATCTGGATTCAAATAATATTTGAAAGTTTCAAGGAAGTTGAGGGCATGATCTAATCTTTAATAAGCTATAAAATATATAATATTCTCATGGTCCTGAACCTTTAGGATGGAATGTTCATTAAGCCTATCTCACACCAAGTCAATTCCAACATACAAAACACAGGTATAATACAAAATATCTGTCACATACAGCACATTAAAACTGCCTGTCCCCATGACTTTTAACATGGCGAAGCATCAGTTTCTTATGGTGGAAGTCTTTTGCACATTCAGGACATTTATAAGTTGGAGTAGCCTGGCCTATCACCACTGGTGAACTTCAATCAGTAACACCCTGAAATTAAAGAAGGAATGATAAAGCAAGCTACTCTAGTGTTATCAGAAGCTCTAAACTACATAGCTCTAAACTACATAGTGTCCCTATATGCCATCAGCCAATACTCCACAGAGAACATTTGCCTACATATCAAAATCCTAAAATCTTATTTTCTGAAATGGAACTTTGACCATGTTGTTTTGGGGTTTTTTTTTGGTCTGCTCAACTGACATCTAGTGAGAATTCTTTAAACTACACTTTTTGAAGAAATGGTTTAGAACGACAAGCAATCAAAAGAAACAGAAAGGCACTGATTTGGCGTCACTGGCACCACCGCCTCATCTGCCTCACCTCTGGATCCACCCATGACTATTTTTCTTTAAATGAACCTAGAATTCTTATAATTCATCACAAAGAAGTGGGAGTAGTTTCATTTTAAAGGGAACATTCTAACAAACACATTGATGTACAGTTTTACTCTATAGGGCCAGTATTTACTGAAGAATAAAAATCAAATTAACACTAGAATTTTTTTTGAGGTGTAACAGATCCACTTTTTTGGGGTAAGCCCTTTCTAACATGCAACCTTATCTATTATTACATGAGTGAGTCTTAAGGTCCAGTTTCTCGTTGACGGTTCAGCCATGATCTACAGTTCGACCCATTCTTTTAACATGTGTGGACACAGTTTAAACTAAGAATCAAGGTTGAACTGTCAATGAGAAATCGGCCCTAAATGGTCCAGTGATAGGACATATAACTCTCAAGTTGAAGACCATGGCTAAAAACTCATCGAGAGGCAGGATCACACGTGTCATAATTTCAGCCATCGAAATTCACGACACCAATCTGCAGTGCATTTTTAACCTTATCGAGTATTTGCTTTGTTATTATTTGAACTAAATTGCCATTGCAGGATGCTCTGAATCTTGAGAGCTGCAATTTCCAAATGTTTGATATTGAATAGCTGATGATTAATAAATCAACGTGATGTGTTATACTTGTTTTTTATTTTCTTAAATTTAATGTTTGCGTAATATGATGTTTTTTCATGTTAACAATTTTCATGCTGAACTTGATTTGGAATGTATTGCAGGCATCAGTTCAAAGCACATGAGGTGAACACAAAAATTTTGCAGTATCCAAACCTTGGAGTACCCAAAGTTCCAGTGAAGCCTGCCACCAAACCAAAAGAATTCAGTTTGCATCCAGGCAAGAGGAAAGTGGACAATAATGAAACTGTTGAAGAAAAATATGAATTCCATGCAAACCCACCTCCCACAAAAATACTGAAGCAGACAGTGGTAATTTTACATGCATTAGTTAATTGTTAAATTGATTTATTAATCTCAACTGATGAATGTGTATACAGCTGATAACAACCAACATGTGTGTATCAGGGATCAAGCTAAGTCTTGAGAAGTTTTCAACCAGAGGGAAACTTGGTTTTTAAAAGTTCAAATACATGCCCTATTATTAATATCTTACGCATTTATCTAACCTGATTTCTGCCAACGCTGACTGAAATTCAGTAACACTTTGACTTCTTGTGTAATTAAAACATGCACGTCTTTGCAATTTGCCAAAAATGTCTTCACCCAAATGAATCTAACAGCTTCTTTTCTTTCAATTCTTGATCACCTGTCCATGAATGCAACATAGCTATGTTTTTATAATGTGACTGATGTCACCCGACAGACAGTCACAGGGCTAAGTCGGCGAGATCAAAGCAAAGGTTTTGCTCACTTTGTCTGGTCACATCAGGCCTGTATCATAATTCCTAGCAAAATGATAGAATTCAGGCTTTTTATTTTCATGTGGTTGAATAGCATCTAATTTTCTGTGTATGTGTACGTTTACATTTATTTAATTTTATGGATTCTGTTTTGTGATGGCTTTTTAATCAACCTCATTTCCATTTTGACTGATGCATGTTTTGTTTTTCTGTACGATCGCTTTAATGTAAGGCACAAAAACCATGTTATTGGATTTTTTTGTTGTTGTCTACTCAGTTGTTCATTTGCCAATTATAAGTAAAGATTTTCTCCATGCTGAAAAAAACCTTGATGGCTTGTACTTGTACACTATTTTAAAATGAAAAATTTGGAATTGCTAGTACAGTCTACTTTAGTGTAACTACATGTATATATTTAAGTTTATGGCCTTGAATGTGCACCAGGAAAACAATAAGATTCCACACTTTCAACTTGCAGATTTTTATAGTGACTTAATACCAGTTACTGTTTATTAATAATTGATCTGTTAGGGCAAGTTATTGAAACATATATATAGCCCAAAGGTTCTTTTAAGCTAAGACACATGGTAGGTCACACTGGATTGGTGTGAGACTTTCTAAATGTGCATAAATGGTGTCATTATTTGCACATCAATATTTCACAACAAAACTGCATTGTCTACACCTACCCATTTGTAAAAAGCTGGATCAAGTTTAAAGCAGACCACTTGTAAAACTGTGCATTGTTTACACCTAACCATTACTTTCCTTTCCTTTTAAGGGAGTGAAACCTGTCAAAAGTATTTCAGTGACAATTCCACAGTCTCCAGCATTTGCCTTGAAAAATCGTGTTCGACTACCATTAGACATTCCTGACGAGAAGGTAAATACACTTTAGAAATTGTCATTTGAGATGGGTTTAAGGGGAGATAACCAATGTTATCAAGAATGGTTTAAAAGTCTATTCTGATTAGATGCTTTTGAGCGTTAACTGCTTAATGTTCATCATATGTTGATACGACATACCGAAAAAGTAACATTCTGCAAACTTGTACATTTCTATAATTCAGTACAAATGCAAAATAATGTAGATCTTTAAATTAATGCAAGTCTGTATTATTTGCATTAATAATATGACACATTTATTTCTTAACAACAATGTATATGTGATGGATTCTTTAAACAAACATAAATTTAAATACCTGTACATAACAATCATTTTATCATATTTTATTAAAATCTATTAACACTAACAAGACCCAACTGATTAAAATTAAAATGGATTACTTATTTTTAACACAGAATGATTCAGTTACTGCGATAAAAAGTCACCCTGTTCCACACGTTGGAATTCCTTTTCAACCAAAGATCTCGCATAATCACACAGTTCCGGAGCCATTCACGTTTGAGGAGCGTAATAAATACCTTCAACAGAAGAAGGAGGAAAAAGTCAAGCAGTTACTAGAGGAGGAGAAAAAGGTACCCACAGCTTACCAAATTATTTCTGTTTAAAACCATGAGAGATATTGGTCGGGTTGAGAATCTGTCTTAAGATGTGAGTGGTGACTGGATCAGTTCGCCACACTCATTTGCTTTTTCCTATTCCAGTTTAATATCAACAGACGTTGGAAAGTGCATTCAAATTCTTTAAGTAGACCACATATTGCTGTTACTATTGTTTAACTAATGTGCTAGCAACATTTTTCCTGACATTCTTCTTCCAAATTCAGTTTTAGATTTATTTGTTAATTGTTTTTGTTTTTTAAAGTGATCTTATCTACAAATGACAGGGTAAATAACAGCCTGTTGGGGAAGTCATATTTTCTGTGATATATATGGGGGAATAACCTTTCTGTGTTTTCAGAAATTACTATATACTTTTAACATATTTTGTGCCGTGAATCAAAACTTAGTTTTCTAAAAATGATTGTTTCTTTATAGCCCATTGGTTAAGCAAATTTTCAATTCTCTGATGCATGACCATCTCTAAATTAAGTGTCATTAAAATATTTTATTTTTATTTTTTTTGTAGATGCGCGATTTCCAAGCTCAACCAATCCCATGGATGGACACTCCGACAGGTTTGCCAAGCAAGCAGGCGAAAGAAGTGACCAAGCCTGAGCCATTCCAACTAGAAGTAGATATCCGTGGTGCAAAAAGGGCAGAGGAATGGAGTCACCAGGTAAAACTCTACAGAGGTGTATAGATTCTCATGAGTCAAAATTCAATGAAAATACACTTTACTGAATGAAAAATGTCAAGAATTGTAAACAACCCCCAACGAAGGCTCGAAATTGACTGGAGGCAGGAAGGAAGTGCTGCTCAAAATGCACAGTATGCTTTCTTAAAATCAGTTTAACAAGTTGTTTTTGCCTTCCAATTTAATTTTTCAGTGTATTTTAAAAATATCCAGAATTCTTAATTTTCAGGATTAATAATATATAATGTTTTATCTGTGTTAGTCTTAAGTGAGAGCTCAAAAAGGTTACACTATAACTGTAATAATGCATCTCAGGTTATAACATTTGCCTTCAGATTGAAATTTGAGAAGCAAAGGTTGCTTCTCATTCCATAAAATGAATTTCGGCGATTACTAATGTTAGGATACAGATAATTTGTTTGGTTACTTTAATTATTGAACTCATATGAAGTATAGGCGTTTAGTGAAACTTATTATTTTTCTTTTTATATATTTCATGATAGGTTGAAGAAGAATTAACTCAACAAAGAAATGCTAAACACTTCCGTGCACGACCAGCAACTGTGATAAAAAAGGAACCTTTTGTTCCTGAGCGGTCCTATAAACCCCTTACAGGTAACTTTCCATTTCTATGAAAAAAGGTTTGAGTAGTCAATTTTTAAAAGGGGTAGGTTGGATTTGGGGTGGGTGGGTGGGGGTGGGGCCTAACCTATTTTGAATTGCATATCCAGTTTAAAAAAATGGTAAAACAACTTTAAAATTAGTTTTAATAAATAAAAACATTATCACTTTGAAGTAGCATTGCCAATGTACCCCTATTGATTATTCATTACGCGACTAAAACAATGCATGCCAACGTGGCTAATTGTGTCACAGCGATCCACTAAAAGTAATTTGGTAATCTCGCAAGACCCACCAAAATATCATAAATCTTTCAACTCCTGAATTATTTTCATTTAAAATCCTTTCCAACATTGTATTTATTATTTTAATCCAGTTAATAATCCCAGGTTTGAACCACACAGACTTGCCAATCACCACTCAACGCGGTTCTGTCCAACATAGTGAACGGTACCAAGCGCATTACAATTTTCATTTCAAATGTGCAGTAGTAAACCACATAAGAATGCTTTGAAAATTTACGACCAATCAGACAAGAGGATTTTCTTCACCCTGGTGCTTGAACCAATCAACAATAAATTGGCAAAGTTGGACATGTTTTACACAGTTTTAACACATTTCAAAAATGCCACACATCGACAACTAAGATAAGAGCACATAATAATTTGATATATATATATAGTAAAAATTGAAACAGATTTAGTACCTTGCAACAAGATTTAAAGTTGTTCATTTTTTGAAAATTGCAAACACTGGATAAATTGGCACGATCACATTCTGAGGAAAATCTAGGTTACAGTTCATACGGTCACGTGACACAATCGGCAATCGTTCATTGATCAATGTAACATGTAAACAGTCTCAAGGGTGCAGAAAGTACTAGCCCTCTTGCCAAATGTGAGTAAAAATTCTAACAGATAAGTTAAAAAATGCAACTACCAGTCCGACGGGCGATCTGTATTTTAACGAAGAATAAACCTTTTGTTGTTGGAACCTCAATATTCAAACCGGAAAGCATAAAAGCTCACGGGAACATCCGATAATTATACAATTTTGCTCTGTTAAAATATTATATATTGTACTATAAGCTGGCAGACTAGTAGAAATTCTGGCAGGTGAGTAAAATTTAGTTGGTTCTGGTCCAGCAGAGTAGTGAAAAATTCTCCATTTCTGCACTTCTGAGTCTATTTGTAGCTTGTTACCATGTGGATTTATTGTTGTTTGGTGGAACTTTTGTCACCAGTGGAAATTTATTTAATAAAACTGATTTTGAACAAAACTCTTTATTTGACCAATATTGGTGGTTAGTGATGATTTGGGGATATTTGAAAACATATTTTCTTGGATAGGTGTCTACTATTTTTTAACACCTACTGAACTTTTTAACATTTTAAAATGTGTTTCTTTTCAGTAGATTTTTTGTTATACTGGTTTATCTGGCGTCTGTCCATCTGTCAAATTTACCTTTGGAGTGTTACCTTGTCCTAAAATATTTATTGGATTGTTCTGAAACTTGGTACAATGATCCTCTGGGGCAATTTTCACAAACTAATATTATTTACTAAGAAATATTTGATGTTTTTGAATTTTTATTAAATGTATAAATTAATATAGCAATTTTGAAAGTCTTCTAATTATATAGTTTTGATCAAATAGTTCAGAAACTTGGTATATGATGCAGGAACGGGATATAGCTCAAGTAGTAGCATGTCCGTCTGCGAAGCGGTCTATCATCAGATCTATCCTCAGTAGACCCATTTTTTCATCAATAATAATAGATCTAACCAAGAACAATATTTAATATTTTTACTCAAACTGCATCACTGTTTCTACTGGTTTTACATTATATTGAAATTCTCCTTTAATTTGATATATCACATGATTTTGTTGGAGACAAGACAATTTTGGGGTGGTGTTTGCCTATTACCCTGGTAACTGTCAGCCCTCTTGAATTTCAGGAACATTTTTTTTTCTCATGTTACCCTAATTTTAAATGTGGTTTTGTTTTAGTACTTATACACTGAAAACGAAAGCTAATTTGATGCATTAGCAATGCTTTAACTCTAATAATGGAAATATTGCATAAATTTGTATACATACGATGCTAATTTAACATTTACATAACAAAAATATCGGCATGGGATTATCGTCATTGTATTCAGTGTGAAAAACTAGTTTGACATGCAAAGTTTCATTTCATTAACACTACTTGAACTGTATTTATATAGAGTAAAATCATTTATTTTTTAGGGGTGTAATTTTTGCGCTAACGGTAAATTGCCATTTTCGTGGAATTAATATTACGCGTGTCCTTGATTAAACAACAACTTTTTTCAAGTATCGTGTAAATTACATATTAGTAAATTGCTTGCCAATTCATATTTAAAAAAAAATCGAACCCATTATTTTGGTAAACATGTCAAAGTGCAAAATGCATCCATCAATGCCTCACTGAATGCGATAGTGTCATCCATTATGTCACATGGGTGGTGTAATTATAACTTGGCACTCGTAAAATAATATTCCGGTAAGAAATCGTTTTAAAATTATTATTCATGTAATAGAACAGCAGAATATTAGTTTAATTAGTCCGGTATATTTAATACTTACCCGTCCTCCCCACCACTCATTCTGTGTACAGTGAAACCAAAATTTCAGCAGTCACTAATGTAATTAGTGATTACCAGATTCAGTAACTCAAACAAAGATGGCTGCCAAAGCACATGTTCATGATTCAACTTAAAAGAAAATAATATCGAACATAAGTTATAACACCATCATTAAACAAGAACATAAAATTGCATGATGTGATGTTTTTTTTATTTTATCACAAGTTATCATTACCTAGGCTATGCTTTGAAGCGTGATCATTGATTGATCGTATCAAAAAAGTTGAAAGTCTGACCACGAATTTAGTCAGGTTTAATTTTTCACAGATTCTTAATTTGGCGTTAAATATATTTGTGCGAATAACATGAAAATGAAGTATTTGACAGTATGTCCTGTAAACCTATGGTGAGTCTGAATCAGTATACCGTGTAGGCCAAAGGTTCTAATACAGTTTACATTACAACCATACAGCAGTTTTCATAAATTATCACAAATTTCCACTTTGAAACTGCCATATTTTTAATGCCTAGTCCAAATGGTAAAATTAAAAAAGTACTGCATTTCTCTTTTCAAATGGTATTAAAAACATGGTAATTTTCATCACATAAAATTTTGATATGGCCATGCTATTTGAAGTAAAAAGGAACTACAATAAATATGATAACTTTTTTCATTGGAAAAACCTTGTACATGTGATATTTTATCATTCTCCCTAATCAACTGAAGATTTCCGACTAACATTTATTAATAGAAGCATCGCAATTTCTGATTGGTCACATTTTGAAGGAATTCCCAACCAATGAGAATACACTTCCCAACATAAGTATTGTAACTAGACTGGTATTTGTAATTTCTGTTACATGTAATTGTAATCATACATGTTGAAAATCACTCAAGTTGTTTGTACTGAGTAAAGATGATACAGAAATTTAACTTCGCAAATTTTATACGAACAGTAAATTGGTTATGTGAAATAAATTGGCATAACCCATCCACAAACAAAATGATCATTTGTGCAGGCCTGTGGAACCGGTGTATTATTCATTTCAAACCTTTTTTTATATATATTTTCCATTATTTCCATTATTTGAATCATGCTGTTTTTAATGAAAATTATTATGGATGCATTTGAAAAAAACCTTTTTTTTAATTTATGAAAATGTTTTACTCATATAATTATTCAGTGATGTCATTAAAACACAAATAGCTGATTAAAAGTAATTTAAAGAAGGCTTTTGTCTCGGAGAGGTTACAAGCACCTAATGATGACTGAAATTCTAACGAGAATTTATGCCATTATCAATGGAAGGAGGTTGAGGGTCCTCTTCAAGAAACATTGACACTTAACAGTTCTTAACAACATTTTCTTATATGTTTTCACAGTAAATGAAACATTCCCAAGTTAAATCAAAATAAATATCAGTATCAGGTCAGGAAATATTTATTATTTGAAATTTGATTTGTGGTGAACATTTATTAAAGTGGCAGTTTGTTTCCTCCCTCCTTCCCCCCACCCCCCCAACATCTGTCGCCTATTAATGACATCTCTAATTATGTGAGTATCTAATGTTGATATGTTTACACATTTATTTATACTTTCCATATGTGATGTAAATATAAGCATTCATATGCTTACACTTCGGCAACTGCAGTCTTCCTCCTAAACAATGTAAAGGGCAGATTACTGTCTAGGAAAATCTGCTAAATGATTTTTTTCAAGCACTGTTTTAGATTGCACTAGAATATATTTTGGATATTTTGTGCTTAAAAGATAAACATGTTTGCAGATGTGAGCGAGTTTGAGTTGAATACTGATCGCAGAGCTATGGAAAGAGAGATGTTTGAGCAGCATAAAAAGGCTAGGGAAGCAGAATTAGAGTCTGCATATCGACAGCAGTTGAAAAGGAAGGAAGAAGAGGAGCGAGCTGCTGTGGCGAAACTGCGTGCAGAGATGGTGCACAAGTCAAACCCAATAAAGAAATACTCTCCAGTGCAACTGCAAGAAAACACTAAACCCCTCACACAGCCAGTCTCACCTCGTTTCTCACTGAGGTTACGTTCAAAAGTACGCATGTGATGTATCTCCATAATCAAACATTTTTAGTTTTAATAACATACGTCATTGTAAAAAAAAAATGTGTGTTTTAATATTTTTACTAGTATTATATCACCGTTTTTCACTGATGGATGAATTGTTTGAGAAACTGTTGTCAATTTATAACAGAATGGAAATCAGTCTGATTGCTATTTATGTAAAGATTTGCATTAGTTTGAGTTTATAGTAAATATTATGTTTAACTTATACAATTGCTACAGTGTACATACACTGTTATTATAGTCTTTTGTTTCACCTGGAATCATTAGAAGTGCAATTTTATGTAGAATAGTATACTGTAAATCATGAGTACTATGTTTAAGCATGGAGCTATCCTATAAATAAATGACTATAATGTATGTTTTTATCACTGTCTTGTTCTTAAAATGAATGTCATATTGTGCTTAAAACTAAAATGTATCTTATGATGTTTCAATTTGATTTTTTAAATTTCATATGTATTATGGTTACATTTGTTTTCATTAATTTCATGATTTACAGTATCCAAAGTCCACAAAACTAATTTGTCATGAGCATTTTGAAATGTTTTCAGCTTTCCTGCATGGATATGTTATTGAATTGTCTTTGATGACAAAAGCATAAAATCTAGCAGTTAAACACATTTTCTCTAATAAAATATCTATTAAACTGAAAATTCAAACATTCTCTAAAAATATGTGGATTTTAATGTTCTACAAAGAATTGTGCTTACATAAACAAAACAAGACAATAGAGAAATTGTTACCTTCCCAAACCGACAAACTGACGGACAGACACAAATAAAATGTAGAGTAAACCAGATTATAAATATATAAGGAACAAATATTTATTTAAAATGATATGGCAGCTGAGGTAAATAACAGTAATCTTTGATAACATAATTTTAAAAGTTGTTTTTTGTGAAATTCAAAATAAATATTTGAATTAAGAACGAATAATGGATAAAATTCTTTCTGATTTATTTACTCAGATTTTTGTCATAGCCAGTTATACTTTTCATTTTTCAGGATGCTGAAAAAGCAGATGATTTTCATAAACAATTGCCATCCTAAGTAACATTTCACAGCAATACATACACATACCAGGATGCTTTATCACACCCTTTGCAAACTAACATACTGAAACAAACAATATACAGTGGCATTTAAAAATGAGTGACAATTTAGAAATAAGACTAAGCATAGTACAAGTACTGCTTTCTGTAATAGCAGTAGCACCCTGGTCACTGTATACAAATTGTGGTTGTCTTCAGGGCAAATCCTGAGGATTAAATTACCAGTATAGCACACTTGATACAATACACAGGGTTACTGTGCTCATTAAAAACATGGAAAAGTTTTGAAATTTTGTTTAAAACTGAAAAGTCATGGAAAAGTTTAGAAATTTCTGCATCAGCCAATTTTTTGGATCATGCTTATCAGAATGCGAGCAATCATTTCTTGTAATTCATTATGTCCTCGAAAACCATGTTTTTTTCGCCATTGCAAGCCTTTGATTTTTTCATCCCTAAAGAGTATGAACCCTATCTTTTTATACAGATAAAATATTCATTTTTTTTACCAGAATTTCATTTTAGCTTGTGGTGTGATACATCTGTACATTCTTACTGATTTGTGTGTGAAAAGGGCATTGCATTTTTGAAGTCATGGAAAAGTTTAGAAATTTGATTGTTGGAAGTCTGCAGGAACTGCATACAATAATCTAATTGGGATAGGGAGCATGTATCCATAGATCCACCCTTGTTATAAATTACACTACTAGTATATCAATTCTTTGTTTAACTTTATGCTGTAATAGTCTTTAACAGGTAATTCCACGTTGTAAATATAAAGAGTCTTGTTAAGAGTTACTTGTTAGTTTATACATGTATATAGTTGATGTACTGCTGCCCTACAACCCCATCTACCACACACGCATACACGCACACACACACAACACTCAAACACACCACACTTATACACACCACACACATGCCTGTCTTTCCACATTGAAAATCAGATATGCTACAATAACTATCTTGTCTTTACCTTTTTCTTTCTTTTCTTTTCTCTTACTTTTTTACTTCCTGTTATAATAATTTCAAAGTTGTGTAATATTGAACAGTTTCTCAATGCAAACATTCAAATATTATTTCATGTAAAACTGAGTTAACTATGTAATAGTCAAATTATTAGGCTGTAAAATTAAAGGAATGCTGAATTCTACAGAGCACCATATAAAATGGATTAATGTTTTTCAGGAATAAAAATGGTGCAATAAAATGTTTAATACGTACATGGATTTAGGATTAATGAACATTACAAACACTGATTCTTTTTCACATGCATAAATAAGATAGATGTGCGAGAAAGCTGCATGATGTGGGTTGTGACGTAGGATCCAAACAATAACAAAGTGAAAACCATATTATCATTTCAGTGTTGTTTATAGTTTTGTTTGCGTTATTAGATGGCTTACCAACTGTTTATGTTCGAGCCTGAATGTTTAGATAGTGATAGTGGATCGGACTGAGATTTCATCATCATTGGGCGGATATTTTACCATAGATTGGTTGTTGTGTGGCAGTTGTAGGCCAATGGACACGGTTGTGTAACTTTGTTCAGATGACAGGTTAGCATTACACATGGTTTAATTTGGATCATTTTCTTTTTTCAGCACGAACTGTAAAACAAATATAATGTTTCCATTCATAGAAATGAGATTTCTCACGAACAAAGATGTAATAGCAATTAACTTATTCCGTGGGAAAAGCTGCTATTATACGGCCATTACGAGTTTCACACAATGCTTGTTCTGATCTAACGTCATGCAGTACGACTATATTCTTACAAAAAGAAGTTCCGTTTCTTACTTTTGTACATGAAAAATGCGTTTTTAAGTACAAAGTAATTTTTGTTTAAATTTTTATATATTTTTAATTAATACCTTGTAAATACATTACTACTAATCCATTTTATATGGAACACTACACTTCGGTATCCCATTAATTATGTTTGAGGACTAAAACACACCAATTGTAAATCAAATGTCTTTGTAAAGAAGGCCAATAGCTTATCTATTTTTCACATTTAAAATATTTTTTGACACTACTTTTTGATGATTAAACATTTTAAACTAATATTTAATAGAATTTTAATATTTGTATAAATAAAAAACAGTCTTTATTAAGAACACAATAATTTTTTTAATTATTTCCACTACAGTAAGAAATAAATGTTTGGTTTTAAAGTAATGTAGGTCAGTGGTACAGATAATTTTGTTGAAAATGAACTTTATAGCATCCATTTTAAAATTCAATGCACCCGAAACAACATTAAATTTACATGTCCCTGTGATTATTTTAAACTTGGTGGCCTTGTTTTAGGTAACAATGACATTGACAACATAAATTACAAGATGCAATATAATTACAGTAACAGAATTACTTCTTTAAACTTGTTTTACTTTTGTATTCTTGTATACCCGTATGTTTTTATCACAATATGAAATAAATTCTTGTACAGCTCCTTATTTTATTTTGCTTATTATAAGAATTCTTCTACAAATCATTCTACTTTAAAAGTGTTGTTTGTGTTAAACATTGTCTATAATATCATCAGTTCACAACATTTTGATAATACACTGGTGAACTGGAAATAGCACCAGTTCACTACAACAAAGAATTAACATGTTGGTGATACACTGGTGAACCGGAAATAGCACCAGTTCACTACAACAAATAATTAACCTGTTGATGATACACTGGTGAACCGGAAATAGCACCAGTTCACTACAACAAAGAATTAACCTGTTGATGATACACTGGTGAACCGGAAATAGCACCAGTTAACTAAAAGAATTCACCTGTTGATGATACACTGGTGAACCGGAAATAGCACCAGTTGACAATAACAAAGAATTAACCTGCTGATGATACACTGGTGAACCGGAAATAGCACCAGTTCACAACAAAAAATACACGTAAATACACCTACCCACTGAGCCCTCAGGAACACTCGCTCTGGGTTGGAGCTGAAACAGATTTGATCCCAGTACCTACCAGCAACAAGTCTGTTAACTTAAACCTTTACACTTCCGGGCCTGGTGCATTGATGAGAGATTGATTGTTTCCCTTAAGAAGACCAGTCTGGTCTATTTGGGGTTTACATCTGGCAGTGGCGTAGCTTCCATTCAGGCAATGAGGCAACTGCCTCACTAGATTTTTTTGCAGAAAAAAATTAATGTGATTAATATTATAAAAGTTGATTAAAACACTAGAAATAAAAACCTTTGTCAAAGTTTGCCTCACAAGAAAAAAGACCCAAGCTACGCCAATGAACGGTCAAGGTCGTGTAACGTGAACGGACAAGGTCGTGTAACATGAATGGTCAAGGTCGTGTAACGTGAACGGTCAAGGTCGTGTAACGTGAATGGTTTACGGGTCATTCTCCAAAAGTTGTGTAATTTCATGTAATTGAGTTAAAAATAAATTGCCATCATCAGTTCATAACATTTTATAACTCCACAAAGTACACATTGTGCACTAGACTCTGATTAATAAAACATATAGTTGTTTCTTGATTAGTTTAAATTTGTACACTCTTTTGAAATGTTTTCTACACCCAAAACACAAAAAAGCGCTCGTAATGAACAAGACATACAATTTATTAATTAAGAAAATAAATCATTAAAACGACGTTTTCTCCAGTATTTGAGCCCTGATGTTATGAAGTATATCATGAAGTTAAAATGTGCCGATTGCCATTTTGATTGTACCATATAACAAGCATTTTTAATTTTCTAAAATTGTGTAATGGAAAATAAATTGGTACAGTCAACTCTTCAACTTAAGGACTATTCTTAGCTATAATATTCCCAGATCACGTGACCGCCAGCATCACACGTGACAAAAATGTTACAAGATGCCAGTTGCTTGAAAACCAACATGGACATTTCCCCTGTACCCTTCTGCTAATCCAGCACTTTAAAGTAATTTTAGTATTTTTAGTCCGTATGTTTATTGTGTGTCGACACCACAACTTACTTTAAAGGTAAATAAAAAATCAAAATACACGAAATGCCTACATAAAATGACAACATCGTGTGTCTGGAACAGAACAAGATATGGACATTTTATTAATGTTTGTAAAAGTAAATCAGGAAAGAGTCAACTCTGCAACTATCTGTCAACTCCGCAACCTCGGATCTTCTCTTCTTTTTTTTTTTCTTTTTTTTTTCAAGGGGTGTGTGGGGGTGGGAGTGGGGGGGGAGATAATGATTAGAGAAATAGTTAAACAAACACTGTCATAATTGTCATTCTTAAAATTCATAACATTCATAGCAATCGGCAGTTTGTCACACAAAGAACTTACGTTCTAAGAGCATAGATTTTATTGAAATTTGGTTTTCATTCGAAATGGTAATTTAGGAAAAGAGAGAAATGTCAAGGTAGAGTGTTAATGCTAGCAATACACCACAGAATGAACACGATTCATCTTATAAATATTCCAGTGTTTTTCATTTGCTCAGTTCACACTCCACTCTTATGATTATCAAATTGCGGAGTTAACCACACTCTTTGTGTTATGGGGTAAAAAATGTGATTTTATTAAAACAAAGTATAAATCATCACTGCTGTGCCTTTTTTTATTAACAATAGATCCCTACAGATAAAATAAGTTCAAAATAAAACTATTCTGCCCTACTTTAAAATTTCTCAGTTGAATTGGCCAAATTACACAACTTTGGGTGAATGACCGTTACACGATGCCGTTGACAATACTATAACAACATTGTTCGGACATTTCTGTTCCTTTCTCGCCCCATCTTAGATTTTCTAAAGGCAGACCTTCTCAGTAGACCCATTTGCAGTTTGAACTATTTTCCGTTCTATTCAGTGGTCCACAACTGGTTCATCAAAGGCCGTGGTATGTGCTGTCCTGATTGTGAGAAAGTGCATATAAAAGACCACTTGCTGCTTATCGGAAAGAGTAGCATGTGTGGCTGCGGCAGGTTTCCTCTAAAGAAATATGTGAGAATGACCATATGATTGACGTCCAATAGCCAATGATAAGATAAAAATCAATATGTCGTTAAATAATACAAACTTGTTTTTCTCTCTTTTTGTTTTGAATGAAGGACAATTAATTAGTCGTGATAATAATACAGCTGAGTTGAGTTGCGTCGTATATTATCAACCATGCATTCCATGTGACCTTTGCAGAACGAATTGCACCGCCTCAGCACCACACTGTAATATTTTGAGCGCAGACATCCACTCCAGTAACAACATCAGCGTACACTTTGCTTTACTCACACATATAGTAACATTTTCGCCTCCTTCCGGTATTTAGGCAGCCCCTGCAGCCTGCAGGTGTGATGTAAACCAAATCAAGTTGATATATATTTGTTATTTCAGGATGTAAGATGGAACAAAGTGGGATTTATTTTGGTAAGGCCTTATTTTAAAATAATTATTTGGTTTACTCTACGCCCAATATAACAACCTCTACCATAGCCAGCATTAGGCAGACGAGACATTTCCGAAGATTTGTTTAATTTTTCCTTTATGATACTGATATTTATTATCCACATGGTTCAAGATCCCAGCGTCTGGGTTTGTCCCAGCGTCTGGATTTGTCTCGGCGTTTTCCCTTTCTTGATACGTCCCAGACAACCATGTTCGTGAAATACAATACAAATTTGCTTTTGGACATTTGTTTTTATCCTCACCATTGCACTCCATTACAGGTGGACTGCAGTGTGACCGCACACTCGCCTGAAAATGGAAAATGTCGAGGTTTTTTTTGTCAATCTCTCGCCTTTTGTCATTTCTTTTAACCCCCAAAATGTGAAAATCGGCAAACAGTCCTTTTCATTTTAAAATTTTTCATTTTGAAATCATTCCAGGCGAGCAATGATTTGCTCTCCTTCTGTTTTCATATGGTGAGGACTGCCTTGCATCACTGAAATTTACAACAAAAAAAATCAGTGAGTAGATGTACACAACTTACACCGACCAGTGGTCCATAACTGGTTTATCAAAAGCCTGGTTTATGCCATCCTGTATTTGCGATAATTCATTTAAAGATCCCTTCTGGTTAATTATAGGAATGGAATGGAATGAATATTGGTTTAACGACACCAGAACAAAAATAAATGTCGCTTTTTTGGGGGTCAAACTATGATAAAATGTAAAAATATGGTACAGTAAATCACTGTATAAAGGTGATCAACAGCATGATATAATAAATAAATATATATTAAAATTATATAACTATGGTAGGGTTATCTGTAGGAGTAGTCACATTAGTTTGGTGGCAGCGGGTTTTTTCGTCTCTATTACCAAAACTAACATCTGTCTTAGACAGATAAGACAGGAAGCTGTGTTGTGTCCACGGTGCAGCGTCCTTGAATGTTAATTGGATATAAGCACGAAAATTAGTACAACTAACGGGGGTAAATCCTTGGATGAATGGGGATATATACCCCCACTTTTTGGACAGGGGGATGCTCTGTACCCCACACCTTTTGGACAGGGGGAATGTTCCGTCCCTACTGCCACTTCTAGGAAGTGATTTTCGCCCTTGACAACCAATCAGTTTAACATTTTTCTCAGTTTCACACTAATGGGTCAAATATTATGGTGAGAAGATTGATTTTAAAAAATCATCAATTTAATATCTTCCTTTGGGCATCTTGCACTTTTATCGTTCTCAGACTGCCAAAACCACATTTAGTGGGATCCATTGACAAAATGTGCACGTTTAGATAAGATATTTTATTCTCGTGTCAGGAGCTGATTTCGCCTTGATTGAAATCAATTTGGTTTACATAGATTTAGGAGCAGACGACAGCAGCGTCAGACAGAGTATAGCAGATTTTCAGCAGATACGTCAGTCTACGAGTCTAAGACCCAGGGCGTGTCTCAGTTGTAGAGATTCCCGATGAGATACCATGGCTCGTAAGATCGATTCTTTTTAGTGGATCTATTGTATTCTCCACAGCACGAACTAATTAGCTTATAAAAATCGAAAGTTATGAGATTTTTTGTTTTTGCTTTCTTTGTTTTATTTTTTATTTTATTTTTTATTTTTTTCTATTTTTTTATTTTATTTATTTATTTATTATTATTATTAATATTAAAAATTGTGTAGGGTTCTTTACTGTTTATGAAAAAAAATCAAGTTTTTTTTTTATTTTTTAAATTTTATATTTGTTTAAATTTTATTTATTTATTATTATTATTAAAATAAAGTATAGGGTTCTTCACTGTTTATGAAGTTTTTGTATTCTTACACAACGTGTGTGTGTGTGTGTGTGTGGGGTAATCTGACCAAAGCTTTTAAATTTAAAATTATAAAATTTAAATTAAAATTTGGTTTACGAAGTCATTAAAATGTCAGTTGTAGTATGAAAAGCATTAACATTTTAAAAATACTAGTTTAGTGACGATGGGGGCGGGGAATGGGGATGTCCACAACTAGTCTCTGTGCTTATAAGTAAACGTCAACAACTGTGAACTGTTTTTTTATTCAGAAAATCAGAAAATATTCCATCCTTTTAAAATAAAATATCATATTACTTCGGTTTTTTTAAATAAGAAATATTTTCGCTACTAAAGATTGACTTTACAAAAAAATAAATATTACTCCAGTCTTCTTAAAATGGTGCCCTGTACAAAACTGGAGAGATATATGACATTTTTCACATGGTAAGCTATTTAATTGCTCACATGTACATTCGTCGCTTGGTACGCTACCCAACGGCTAACAGATACATATATATATATATATGACATGTTTCACTTGGTACGCTACCTAACGGCTAACAGATACATATATATGACATTTTTCGCTTGGTACGCTACCTAACGGCTAACAGATACAGATAATAATTATATGACACTTTTAGCTTGGTACGCTACTTAACGGCTAACAGATACAGATAATAATTATCCGACATGTTTCGCTTGGTACGCTACCTAACGGCTAACAGATACATATATATGACATGTTTCGCTTGGTACGCTAGCTAACGGATAACAGATACAGATAATAATTATATGACATTTTTCGCTTGGTACGTTACCTAACGGCTAACAGACACAGATACTAATTATATGACATTTTTCGCTTGGTACGCTACCTAACGGCTAACAGATACATATATATGACATTTTTCAGTTGGTAGGCTACCTAACGGCTAACAGATACAGATAATAATTATATGACATTTTTTGCTTGGTACGCTACCTAACGGCTAACAGATACATGTATAAATGGCATTTTTCGCTTGGTACGCTACCTAACGGCTAACAGATACATGTATATGACATTTTTCGCTTGGTACGCTACCTAACGGCTAACAGATAATAAGTATATGACATTTTTCGCTTGGTACGCTACTTAACGGCTAACAGATACAGATAATAATTATATGACATTTTTCGCTTGGTATGCTACCTATTGGCTAACAGATACTGATAATAATTATATGACATTTTTCGCTTGGTACACTACCTAACGGCTAACAAATACAGATAATAATTATATGACATTTTTCGCTTGGTACGCTACCTAACGGCTAACAGATACAGATAACAATTATATGACATTTTTCGCTTGGTACGCTAGGTAACTGCTCAAAATGCGGTTGATTGGCGGGAAATATATTTAATTATCGTAGTCAATGACAACATTTAAGTTGATTATGCGAAGCGACTGGTGCTTCCAATTGACAGAAACCGGAATACGGTATTTATCGGCTGTCTCACATCGTGGTTTACAAGCAATGTCTGTAGGCTATGGCCTGTTGGATTTATATGCCTCACAAGTCACCATTTGTAAAGCTTGCTTCAGTTATGCCATAAGCCAGTGTCTGCATATATATAGTTTATCTTAGGTCTAACAAATGTTAGTGAAGTTTGCTTCAGTATTGGTTATGCCTCACAAGTCAGTGTTTGTAAACTTGCCTCATTTATGCCTCACAACCTAGTGTTTGGATGTTTACTTGTTAGTTTATTCGATGAATTACAAGCCATAAGGTTTTTATTTGTATTTTTTTATTATTATTATTTTTTTATTTATTATTATTAGTATTTATTATCTCTAGTGTAGCCAGCATCAGGCAGACGAGGCGTTTGCCTCATCTGGAATTTCTGCAGATTTGTTTTATTTTTCTCCTCACGATACTGATGTTTATTATCCATATGGTTCAAGCTTCCAGTGTTTACGTTTTCCTCGACGTTTTTCCCTCTCTCGCTACACCCTAGATTATTATTTATTATTATTGTTGTTGTTGTTGTTGTTTACGTCTGGTTGATTTCATATACAGCGAGCCTCGTTGGTCCAGCAGTAGAACGTCGGACCCTCATGCTGGTGACATTGGTTCAAAACCCGTTGGAGGCTGGCTCACACTTGACTACGTGTCAAATTAATCAAATGCTTGACATCCAATAGCCGATGATTAATAAATCAATCAATGTGTTTTATTGGTGTCGTTAAATAAAACACACATCCCGCCCCACCCCCCACCTACCAAAAAAAGAAGATTTATATACCATATCTTTTTTTAGTCAGTATATATCAATATCGCGATGCAGAACTACGTCTTTTTCCAAATAGGTGTAATTTGTTGTGACGTAGACTGAAAAGTAAAGCAAATTGTAATACGTTATATTAGCTCATTGCGTCTGCTCCGCAGAACACTGATTGCTTTCATTTAGCGAAAGCGAGAAATTCTCAACCTTGTATTACTTCCGATTTCTACTACTACTTTCTGACCACGAATGTTGATTACCAATGCTCGCTTGTATAAATTGTTTATCTGCGATATAGCTTTGTGGCAGATGAAGATATTTTCTCATGTACTGAAATTCAGTGGAGTTGAATGACTTGTGAGTCGGGTCTGTAATGAAGTTTGGTAACATATGGGATATAAATGCAGTGTCCATACGTCTGATAACCTGATTTACCCTGGTGATATTTATTTATCACGGTTTGTTTATCAAGATGTCGGATTCGTGCAGTTACGTAGTAAACAACAGATATACGAGAAATGTATGTGAATAATGGAATATTAGAGTAACATTAATATGTTTATTTCTTTTAATAATCGAGATTGTTTTCACAGTTTTCACTTTTGGGACTATATTCCTATTGATGGTGGAGCAAG
>JAULBS010023936.1:0-10592 GCA_032355785.1 Symmetromphalus regularis
ATACTATTTTCATGTTAATATACTGTAAAATAAACAAATATATTTATTTAAAAAATGGCTTCCTTTTTACAATTTTAATCCGGTTTTACCCATTTTTCTTCTGAAAAGAATGAGAGAAAAAAACTCTTTTATATTGGGTGGGGGTGGATAGGGAAATCCCACCCTCGGGGTCACAAAATCTGGTAAAAAGTCTCGGCAAGCCTTGGGTGGGATTTTCCTATCCTCCCCCACCCAATATAAAAGAGTCTTATATTCCTTACCTCTAAGATGAAAGGTTGAATATACGTGTTGATAATCTTCCTTGTTTATTACTGTTGTAAGTTCTCCCGTGTAAATTCTTCTTTCATCAGAATTTAGTTGCGTCTACACATCAACTAAAATGAATTCTGTACACAGATCTATTTCTTTATCTCTAGATTTAGGATTATTTATATTTAGATAGCCTTTAGTATCCTTATCGGGATTCATCGCCAAGTTAAAGTCTCTTGTTTTTATAAGAAACATTTAATTAAGCATAATTCTTAATTTTAAAGTTGTTTATTAAGTACCATGTTGGATTCTTTAAGGCAGTTGTTCCTCATAATGGCTAAGTATTTTTAATAAATGGAACGAGACAACTTCCTTATATGTACATATAATAATGTGCAAGTATATCATATATTCTTACATTTTTTTTATGTAGGATTTTTTCATTTTGATATTCTCTAAAATTCCTTATTTTCCTATTTTACAGCTTCTTGCTGACAGAAAAGCTGAAGGGCCTATTTGGAACTTAGTAACAAGCAATCGAGAAAAATATGACATTATTTTTCTTCCCAAAAATAGTAAGTCATATACAGCCATATGTTCTTTCATTATATGGTTTACAAATCTCAGAGGTTCGAAATGTTTCAGAAATATTATTTCCCATAGGATTAATCAAACAGCACAATGATAAAAATTGACAGTTTTACTGTAATATTGTTGGATTGCAGGATAAATGTAATAAGCAGGTACTTATATCATAAGATAATATTGGCTTTATCATGCCCAGTAATTGGTTATTCTCTGTCGGGGCTATACCTATACCTCTGTGCAGTTCTATTGAGGTCACGTTTGTGTTGTCATGCTCCAATGGTGAAACAAATTTAATTAATGAAAGCATTTTACCTACCTACACCTACTTGCCACAAATAATTTTCTATTTATCCATTCTATTTAGGATTTTTGTTAAAAGTCTAGTAATTACAAAAAAAGGCAAACCCCACTTGCCCCCAAAACAACAACAAAAACAAAACAACAAAAATCCCACTGAAACCATAACCAGAGACAAATGCTGAAATTTTGGAAGGAATGGTGTAGATGTTTTTAAAAAGTTTTAATCTTGTTAATATGGGGATAGGAAGGTCCAAAGATGGATATGACCAAATTATAATTGGGATCAAATGAATAATCAGTTTGCTTCATTGAGATCACAAATGATTATTTAATTTTTTTTTTTTTTAATCAGACCAGGATATGTGCAGACCTTTCTCTGGGAAAGTCTATATAAAAGATTAATTTTTGCTATTGGAAAAATGTGGCAGGTTTCCTCTGAAGACTCCATGTTGGAATAACAAAATGTTTGACATCCAATAGCCGATGATTAATAAAGTAATGTACTCTAATGATATTATTAAACAAAAGAAAACCATTTTTAAAGAAACCTTTCTTCTTTTTCAGGTGATAAACCTGAAATTCACGATCCTTTTGGTGTTCTGAAGACTTTTGACTGCTACAGAAACAATGGCTATGCAATCATAGGCTACTCCAGCAAAGGGCTTCAAGCTGACCAGACCCTCGGCAATGACAATCATCAGTTGTCCAAATCCTGTGAACCACAGAAGAGTCCTAATGAACACAAGGTTAAGAAAAACAGTGGTAAAAAGAATGAGAAACTAACTATTACCATCACAAAGAGGGAGACCATCATCAGATCGTCAGCTAGTGAGAACGTCAAGGAGACTTTTTCGACTACCAGTACAGTAGCTGAGACGAAACCGGTCAAGAAAAAACCTATAAAAATGGTTGGACCTTTCAATGCCACTCCACGCAACTGGCAGTTGGAACAGATTGCTGAAAGAGAGACGGCTGAGAAAAAGAAACAGTTGGAAAAGACTAAGACGATCGTAGCGATCCAGCACATTCTTATTACATCGTGTTCAGATCCCGATGACCACAGTAGAGGTTGCAGCTGTTCCGAAACCAGGTTTACCATGCAGATTGAGAAATATGTTGATGATTCTTACAACATTCGAATTCTCATGCCTGACACTACTTCCGAGATCGAGATGTTGTGTCAGAAAGATGATCTCAGTTTAACAATACGGTCAGCACTCTGTCAGAAGATTAACAAGGAGATGCCGTTTCTTGGCATCGATAAGATCGACGTAGCAGTTACAGAAGACACAAATGGAGAACTGAAGATCAACCTCAACATGTGTGGTTACTCAAAAGAACCCCCCGTGTTTAGTTTCGCAACTGGGACTGCACCAGAGTCAAAGAAGAAATCTCGCAAAAGTAAAAAACATGATAACCACACCCACAGTATTACAATGGACTGTGGCTGTAAGGTAGTCAAAAACGAAAAGACCATGTATACTTTTAAAACCAAAGTCTCCGATGTCCCCTTCCCGGGTCAACGATTGAGGACAGACGATGAATGTTTGTCAGAATCCAGCAGTACTGAATCTGTATCCTCTGACAAAGTTGATGGAAAAATGGTAAACATCTGCATCAAACAAGAGTGTCATAATTCCTTTGTCATAAAGAGTTCAAGAAGCACAGTGACCATTCAGGATGCTACAGTCAAGTGTGAGGAGGGTTCAAGGATGCACCACAAACTGATGATGCTAGAGAAGGAAAAACTCTTGAAGGAGGCTCTGGCTGCTCGTGTAGACGCTCACAGTCAGTGTTCAAGCATTCCAACAAGTGAAGGAGCAACAGTTACCAGTGAGGACGGCACCAGAATGGAGAAACAGAGACAGTTGAGGATGGAGAAACAAAAGCTGTTACGGATTGAGAAAGAGAAAGTGTTGATGATTGAGAAAGAGAAAGTGTTAAGGATGGAGAAAGAGAAGAGGATAGAGAAAGACAAGAGGATGGAGAAAGACAAGAGGATGGAGAAAGAGAACAAGTTAAAGGAGGCTCAGAGTGTAGCTGCAAGTAAAGAGATGAGTGTTGTGAGCACGCCACCAAGTGATGGAGCAACAAACAGAAAACTTCGATCATGTTCTAACTGCCATGTGGAAGAAGACAAGCCAAAGCAGTTCAAAAAGTGTCAGAGGTTTGTACACTTACAAAGTATTTTGGAATGGCTCAGGTAATGGTATCTTGCTGCCTGTTCCATGATAGCAGCCTCCGCCCCGGGCCGGGTGCCCTAGTCTTACGACATTTGACCCGGGGGAGACGGGTCCGAACCAAATTGGATGTGGACCCGTATAAAAAATACTTCACCTTCACCTCCATGATAGCAAGATATGTCATTTCAGGATCATTTTATGAAAAAGTGTTTGCTAGAACATTTTTTCGGGATGGTATTTCCTCATTTAATTGACTACGAAGCCTAAAGTAAACATCAGAGAGCTGAATGTTACTTAAGAATATTACTTGGGAAAGTGCATAAAAAAACCTTGCTGCTTATCGGAAAGAGTAGCCTATGCAGCAAGTTTCCTCTAAAAACAATATGTCAGAACGACCATATGTTTGACATCCAATAGCCAATGATGAGATAAAAATCAATGTGCTCTAGAGGCGTCATTAAATAAAACAAACTTCACTTTTTACTTTTTCTGCTAACAGTTACCTTTAAATGACCTTTCAGAAAGTTAAAGATGAAGTTAGTTTTGCTTTGTTTTTTTATAGATGTAAACAAGAAGGGATCCAGAATCCGAGATATTACTGTGGAAAAGACTGCCAAGGTTAGTATACATTCTCTTGATTTAGTCAGAAACAAAAAAAATATCCTGTTAACTTTATACATCTCGTTCATGTTTAGAAGGTCGTTTTCTTTTGAATATTTTTACCTTAAATTTTTCATACATTGATGACTTAGGATATCATTATATAAACAGATCCCATGTTGAATTCTCCTAGAATGACATCTGTTATTTGTTAAATCCATCTAGAATAACCCATATATGTTATTTAAATGTTAAACTGGATTCCCACTAGGGGTGCAATGATACGGCCAAAACCATATTTCGATATATTTCGATACAGCAAACCCACATTGTAATACATGCTGCAATACATTGTGAATAATTACCAAAATTTGATAAAAGTTATATATTGAAACTATCATTCTAATTACTAAACATATCTCAGGCAGGCAGAGATACCAATTTCTGATGAAAAAAGAGAATATATGTATATAGAAACAGTAAAAAAATTATTTTTATAACTTACTGTCATAGTCATAGATTTTATAATAAGTATACTTATTATGCACATTAGGTAGATATATTGCGATACACGGAATCATATTGTGGTATGTATTGCACTTGTCAAATATTGCAATATACCGATATGTCGTTGCTCCCCTTATTTAGGAAATTTAGAAAAACTTCGACAATCGGAAAGAAATTGTTCAGTACTGACATACTCATGGAAATTATTAAAAAATCTTTATGGAAAAAGTTATTGAAAATAATTTCAAGATGTGAAAAGAATTTTTAGGATTTACAATCCTATAAATGTTGGGTGTAGGATGTAGACAAATGTTTCCCAAAGTGGGTCATACCCCCCCCCCCCAGGGGCAGTGGAAAGATCTAAAGATGGGGTGAGGTAAAAGGGAGCAGAAGGGAGTAGAATGGAAGCATCAGAACAAAGTAATATTTTAATTTTTCTTTACACTTAATGTTTGCTTAATGCTTCATTAAGCAGGGTTTATACAGGGAAAAACATGCAGCTTATACTGGCACAGCCAATCTATTTATAGCAGTGCTATACCGGCTAGGGTCTGCAGGAGTAACGTTGGGAACAAGCTGATATGGTCAGTCTGGTCTACACACACCATATATGGTCACTCAGGCGTAGTGATACATCAGTTGACAGGCAATGTTTACTCATTAAATCTTCCCACCACCTCCCCCTCTTGTTACCACCTCATAAGATAGTGCTTGTTTATTCTTGCATCATTATACCAGTACTGGGCATTACAAATCACAACATTGGCCACAGTCGATGTGATTTATATTTTCTCCCAAGTCCAAGCACTTTGTTCCTTACACTACGGTTGTGAAGCTTTGGTATTGTGCATGATTTGAAGCCGAGCAATCCCAAACATTTCACTCACAACACTTGGTAAGTGAACACTATGCTTGGTTCCTTACAATACGGTTGTGAAGCTTTGGTATTGTGCATGATTTGAAGCAGAGCAATCCCAAACATTTCACTCACAACACTTGGTAAGTGAACACTATGCTTAGTTCCTTACACTACGGTTGTGAAGCTTTGGGATTGTGCATGATTTGAAGCAGAGCAATCCCAAACATTTCACTCACAACACTTGGTAAGTGAACACTATGCTTTGTTCCTTACACTATGGTTGTGAAGCTTTGGGATTGTGCATGATTTGAAGCAGAGCAATCCCAAACATTTCACTCACAACGCTTGGTAAGTGAACACTATGCTTAGTTCCTTACAATACGGTTGTGAAGCTTGGGATTGTGCATGATTTGAAGCAGAGCAATCCCAAACATTTCACTCACAACGCTTGGTAAGTGAACACTATTCATCCAAGTGGTATCTTTTCCCCAAACAATTTACTATAATATTAGAAATAAACAGTTAAAATTTTGCATTGTATTTGTTTTTTCTGTTGTATAAAAGAACAGGTATGCTTTACAAAGAATGGAATTAGCATAAGAGTTACACATGAAAACGTGGTTTTATTTTATTTTGCATATACCTAATACAAAGAAAGAGGTGTGTCTTTGTATGTGTTTGTGGAGAAGGGGGACTCTAACGATATAGCTTGGGAGCCACGGTGGTGGCAGCCCGAAAAAGTTTGGGAGTCACTGATCTAGATTAATCGATAGTGTGTTTGCATGAGATGTTTTTTTCATAGGATCAAACACCCTCAGTGGATTCATATTTTGGGGTTTTTCCCCACACCAGGCAGTGCCTTTGACTGGTATATCAAAAGCTGTGGTATGTGCTGTTCTGATTGTGGGAAAATACATTTTAAAAATCCTTTGCTTCTAAAAATATTGCAGGTTTCCTCTGAAGACTACACACCAGAATTACCAAATATATGACATCCAATGGCAAATGATTAATACATCAGTATGCTATTGTGGTGTCGTTATTCAAAACAATCTTACAGATATTCACCATGACTTGAATCTTACAGATATTCACCATGACTTGAATCTTACAGATATTCCCCATGACTTGAATCTTACAGATATTCCCCATGACTTGAATCTTACCAATATTCCCCACGACTTGAATCTTACCAATATTCCCCATGTCTATTAAATGCGGAATCATGGCAAATAATTATTGTGTTAATATTGTAACCATGTTAGAACGTACAACTCATTGTTTGATACGTCATTCCTTACCTGTCTCAACGTAACATGTATGTGGTAGGTTTATCATTGTTTTAAATGCAAGAAGTTATTTCTGTTTCTTCTGCCTGTGAAAATAACAGGTTTTAAGTACTTTCTGTTATTATTTATATTTACAGTATTGGACTGGGTCAGACACAAGCAGGAACATATCGATGGAAGCTTGTTGTGAAGCCAGGCATTGAACACTGTCCAAGTAAGGAACACCCCCAAGTCGTCGTGCTGTTGTGACTGTCTATATGTTTAGTAAACACCACATGTTAATGCTAAAATGAGTGAAGAACACCTCCAGGTCGTCTTGCTGTTCGGGACAGGTATTTTCGAAGCATTCATAGCTACGAATTTGTCTTAATGAAGTCATTTTTCATGATTTTTGTATACAGTGACTACAAAAAATGATGTCACTAAGACAAATTTACGATATTGTAGCGTTAAGAGAGCTTCAAAAATATGGGTCCAGTATGTCTATATGTTTACTAAGCAACCTATATTGAAGAACCTAGGTGAATGTTGAAACAAGTTATGGAAATGTGCAGGTCTTCTTGCTGTTCAGGCTGTCTGTATATTTGACGAACAAACGTGGTGAAGAAAACTGTTGTGCTATGTGTATGGGGAATTATAAAAGTAACATCCATACTTAAAACAACAACCTATGTGTATACTGAATCTGCATATAATATTATATGAGGGGGTGTCAAAAAGTTAGAGCCTGTCCTAGTTTCTGAAAGGATAGCTAATTGTTTTGTGCTTAGTAATGTTCTTCAGTATCTTGAAATATAATGTGCTTAATTTTGTTCGTATTGTGCAAGGCACAAAATAAATTTTTAAACTTAACTAGCAAATTGCTAACCAATGTTAAAAATGATCAGCAATTTTGGTAAAATGTGCAGCAATAATTTCCAACAATTCGCGGGCTACTTCTAGCAAGCTTTGTGAGTACATTACTGAACTCTAATTGTGCAGTGTCATCAATACATTGGCATTATAGTAATGTAGTGAACTAAAGGAACAATTCAATAAAGACATCGACAGATGTGTATCAAGTAGCATTGGTTCAGAGAAAAAGTGGTGTTTCACATTTTGCTTTGAACGGATAATTTTGACTCAGAGTTTTGGTTTTTTCCATCGCAAATTGCAATGCGACACCTTTGTTTTCATTGTTTTCAGTTAATCAGACATTTGCAATAGTGGATCCAGAAAATCCATTTAAGGGGACCCACCTAAAGAATCTTCGGATTCTTCAATGTGACAAAAAAAAATGAAAAAAAATAATTTATGATTGAATTTTTTTATAAATTGCTAAAATTTAGTGGGCCCAAGCCCCTGGGACCCCCACCTAGATCCGCTACTGAATTGTATTCCGTATCATGTTGCAATTCATTATACAAATTACAGGGCATTGTAGACTCGACCTCATGTAAAGAAATCACCACTGGGATCGTACAAGTAGTTACTACTACCATATGCCAACATATAGAGAAATGGACCCATAAAATTGTGCAGGCTTTGTTAAATATCATGGCAAAGTGGCAACAAATGGAATTTTGTGTATAGTGACTACTATTTTTCTGTTTCATAAATTGACATGTTATGGTCAGGGCCGGATTTATAAGGGAGCAATTCAGTGTTAGAGATTAAAAAATTTGTGCAGTATCCCATTAGGATACTAGCATTTCAAAATCTGGTATCCCATTTGAGAAGTTGGTATCCCACTAGCGACTTTTGCAGTTTCCAGTCTATTGCTATGCTGCTATTAGTCATGCGGCAATCGAACTTGGAGAATTCAAAATAAACGTGAACGGAAAATAATAACAATTGTAATTTTAACAAATCATTGTACGTGTTTAAATATTTTTGGAATTTTTCAAATACAAACTCAAAACGAATGTATATTATTACCAATGACAGATTCAGTGAGTGTTTATAATCCGGATGTAATTTTAAATATTGTTTTTGAAAGACATAACAAACGGTAAATTGGTTGCTAAAACATTGCTCACAAGGAAAATAGGTTGCTGGAATTGGTGGCAAAAAACTGTTACGGTGTAGCATTAGATTGAGTTCGGGCTATTTAACTTCCACAGAAAATTACAATTTTTTCAACGAAAAGTAAAAAAACCTTCAGGATAAAAACAAAACCAAAAGGAAAATGAAACGGACAATTTTTTTTTAGAAAGGCAACAATATTTTATAGTATCCCAGTGGGATACTGGGTTCTTGAAGTATGGTATCGCAAATTAAAATCTGGTATTCCCGGGATACCGCTAATCTCGAACACTGCAATTGCTCTGGGGCCCTCTGCCAGAGGGGCCACCAAGTCTAAGAACTCCTTTATACAAAAAATGTAGTAATTATAAAATTAGATCTATTCATTCATTTTAGTTCTTTTTTTTTATTTGTCATGTAATTTAATTTTTATGTTGAACCTGAAGTGCCCTGGGCCCCCAAGGTCTAAATGTGGCCCAGCATTATACAGATTACTGGGCTTTATTGACTCAGTCTCAAGTAATGAAATATCAGTTGGGATCGTGCAAGTACAGTTACTACTACCATATTATGCCAAAATATTACAGAGAAATGGACCAATAAACTTGCGCACGGTTTGTTAAATATCACGGCAAAGTGACAACAAATGAGATTTTGTGTATAGTGGCTAGTATTTTTCTGTTTCATAAATTGTCATGTTATGGTGGTGTTGGATAATGGTACAAATATAAAACAATCTTATTTTAATCATGTTTGTCCATTTTTAATCATTATATGATTGTAATACTTAGTATTTGACTAAATATTATATTTTTCAATCATTTGTTTATTTGTTTTATGATTAAATTGAGCCAAAAGAATTTATAGTGTGGCTGAAAAGAAAAGAAATAATAGTTTGACATCCCAACATTACTAAATTAAAAAAAAAAAAAAAAACATAATGTGGTTTTTGAGATATGAGGTGTTAAAGTTTTTTTTTTTTTAGCCCACCCGATATAGCTTATTAACTGTCAAATTGAGGGAGCCCTGCCTACCTCCAACTGACAGTGAGATTTAATGAAGCATCTCATTTAAGGTTATAAAAAGAATGTGAAATCGAATATGTCTTGTTCCAACCAGTGGTCCATGACTGGTGTGAGAAAGGCTTTGATATGTACTTTGCAGAGGAGAGCAACAATTATTATAACTTCCAGTGTTGCTAATCAGAAAAAAGTAATCTTTGTGGCAGTAAAAGATTACGAATAGCAAAACAATGCTTTTCACATGTAATGGCCATTAAATAACTATTGTGTTGAGGTGTCATTTAATCCTTTTTCTTTGTTCTTTTTGTTCTCAAATTCATGGCATTATTAACACATGGTGCACAAAGGATATAGCTCCTATGGGATTATAAACACATGGTGCACAAAGGAAATAGCTCCTATGGGATTATTAACACATGGTGCACAAAGGAAATAGCTCCTATGGGATTATAAACACTTGGTATACAAAGGAAATAGCTCCTATGGGATTATAAACACATGGTGTACAACGGAAATAGCTCCTATGGGATTATAAACACATGGTGTACAAAGGAAATAGCTCCTTTGGGATTATAAACACATGGTGCACAAAGAAAATAGCTCCTATGGGATTATAAACACATGGTGTACAAAGGAAATAGCTCCTATGGGATTATTAACACATGGTACACAAAGGAAATAGCTCCTATGGGATTATAAACACATGGTGTTCAAAGGAAATAGCTCCTATGGGATTATAAACACATGGTGTACAAAGGAAATAGATCCTATGGATTATAAACACATGGTGTACAAAGGAAATAGCTCCTATGGGATTATAAACACATTGTGTACAAAGGAAATAGCTCCTATGGGATTATAAACACATGGTGTACAAAGGGAATAGCTCCTATGGGATTTTAACACATGGTGTACAAAGGAAATAGCTCGTATGGGATTATAAACACATGGTGCACAAAGGAAATAGCTTGTATGGGATTATAAAATTATT
>JAULBS010023947.1:0-10592 GCA_032355785.1 Symmetromphalus regularis
TAAAGAAAAGTATTCACATGTTTTCACAGAAACATAGTCTTATAGTGTCAAAATGTCACGTCCGTCACAAAAAATTAGCATGAAATGCCCCATATACTGACTGCCTGGAAAGATAACACCTGTTTATTGCTTTAAAAAATCAATGAAATGTCAATTTTGGTTTATTTTCAGAAAAAATACTGCTTTAAAGTCAATTGAATTTCTATAGAATATAAAATACTTTATTTATTTTTAGTGTGAGGACAACCTTGTTCAATCTTTGTTTTTCCACAGTTGATAAACTTATAATATGGTTGAGAATTTTTTTGGCTTAAAGTCAACTGAATTTCCATAGAATATAAAATACTTTGGTTAGAACTCTTTATAATATTTCTGTGTATTTCTTTACATTCATATTTAATGTTTTCTCTTGTCAGATAACTTCAAGTATGCATCGTCTTCAAGGTGAAGGTCATGAATTTCAGACTAGTGCTCAAAGGTATAATCACAATCAGTGATGTCTTTGTCATAAATGTTAATATACAGAATGTAAATATCATAAAAACATCATGAATAATGTTCTAACACCTTGTATTCAAATATATTGCAAGTGACCTATAGTCTTATTTCAAATAAAACACTACATTCTACAAGTAGTTTTATTTTGAGTAAAAACAGTTTTGTTAAAATAAAATATACAAATTACATTTCTTAGAAAGTAATTTTTTTTCTGATTAGTATATTTAGTTAAATGTGTATTTTCGTTTTTTGGGTTGTTTTTTTAATCTTATTTTAAAAAATTGGTATATCTTTAGTTAAAATTGTCCAGATAATTTATTTTGTTGTAATGACCAAGTCAGGAAGAGGATGTTTGTGTTCTATACAAAATCATTTTTTTTATTCGGTTTAAAAAAAAATTCTGTATTTCAAATTTATTGCAAAGATTTAATTATTAATTTTTTTTTGTTTTCAGTCAGGTGACTCATATGTTGTCTGTGGTTGATAGGAATCAAGATAAATTGTCCAACAAGAATAGTGAATTTGCAGGGAATACAGTAAAACAACTGACTCAGGTGAGAACAATATATTGTTGGTAATCTTACTACAATAGGGAAATACAAGATCTCATTGCTGTAATGATGTCAGAAACATCCAGGAATCCTCACAGAGCAGTTAGATGTGTCCCTTGTTCATTATTGAAATCTGTGTTTGTCAGTTTGAAAACTAATAATTTTGGGATTTGAGACATTTCATTGTGGGGCTGACATCAGGAGGATTTTTTTCTATCTTTCTTTCTCTGTCTCACCCCCACCCCACTCTCTCTTCCTCTCTCTCCTTCCCTCCCTTTCTCCCTCTGTCTGTCTCTCGCACATGTGCTCTCCTGTCTACCTCTCTCCCTCGCCTGTTAAAGAGTTCAAACTCAGATTTTCTGATCTCAAACCCTAACAGTCATTTATTACTTCCCTTTGACATATTTCAGTAACATGTTACCTCTTTTCCATTTACCTGTCTTTAAAGACATCTCATTTCTCTTCAGCTTTAAAAAGTTCATACCTTATTGTGTTCAACAAACTACCAGAATTTAGTTATTCTTTTCTTTTCACATCAAATGTTTGTACTTTGTTCTTTACACATGTTATATGAGGTTCTTTGTCAACTTCCTATCCAATCACAAATATGTTCAGTTCTCCCTTACTTTCCATTCAGTCACACAATCATCTCATTAAAATTGCCACTTTTTTTTTTAAAGCTTTAAAATTACATCAGTTAATTTATTAAATTGATATAAAAAGATTTTCATAATTATGTTTTCTCAAGGTGAACATATATTTTATATTATTATGTTGATTATGATAGTAAAATGTTTTCAAAATAAGTGTCTTCATTTCAGATAAGTGACTGTGTTGAACAGCGAGGTGCAGAATTAACGAAGCTCGAGACGGACACAAAGTCAGTTCTGGAAGCCAGCTGTACATCACTGCAAACTCACAAAACTGAACTCGGTGAGCGGTGTGAGCAGCAGAAACTCACAGGTGCCAACCAGCTGAACAAACATCAGACCATGTCACAGGTAATATATTTCATCTGTCTCATGTAATATTTTTCATCTATCACAGGTAATATATTTCATCTTTCTCATTCCCTACAGTGTTTGGTTATTCCTGTTTCCACTGCATCTGGCTTAAATGTCATTATTGGAACATATTCCAAAATTGAAAAGTTATTAAAATTGTTTATGATACTTGAAGAAACCCATTATCACCACACAGTAAATATATTCTTTATGATTTGTTGAAAAGGGTCTTTTTATGTTCACTTTTCCAAAGACAAGAATGCATATACAGGGTTCCACCTAGCATCTGGAAAATGGGAGTCATCATGACTCACAGGTTTTTTGGGGGGGAGTCAAGCATATTATTTCAATCACATATTTAACTGGATAATGTCTTTGTTTATATTACATGCATACATTGTATCCATTATCCACTATTTTATCTTTATAATACTAATACATGTTTTTTCTACTCATAAATAATAGGTTTTTATGTATTTTTAAAAATTTTAATTCGATTTACGTTGGAAATATTTAGCGTAAACCATGATGCACACTTATTTTATTTAGGAGTATTTTAGCAAAATATTGCATCAAATACGCAGGATTCCTGCGTCTTGTGAAACCCTGCATATACCATTGCCTTTTTAAAATCCATCATAGATCACTGGGTGGAATAAGAAATAGCCTGAAGGGGATTGGTCTAATGACTGATCACACCTCTGGTAGATGCTTTACCTCTGAGCTATATCCTGTTTCTAACTTTTTTTAGTTTTTGTTTTGTTTTGTTTAACAACACTTCTAGAACACATTGATTTATTAATCATCAGCTGCTGGATATCAAACATTTGGTCTGAGCCAGCCTCCAATGGGTTTTGAACCACTGTCATCAGGTTGAAAGTCTGACGTTCTACCACTGGACCACTGAGGGTCAGCCTTCGTTTAACATGCTGATAATTAACTTGATTGTTTTTTTTCTTTTTTCAGTACCTGTCTTTGACAGTGAACAATTGTTCAAAGGTAATTGTTGAAAGACTGCAGGAAGGCTTGCTGGAGAGTAAAGCTGACATCAAGGCACTCGAAGCACCGCTAGACGAGCATTCTGAGACGGTGTCGTCCTACAACAAGCAGTGTTCGGGCGACCTGGAAAATAGAAAATCTGAGCTCGCTGTATTTTTGTGTGAAGAAATAAAGAAAGATGTGCCTACAGGTACTTCTCATTCACTTACTGACCACAACTCATCATTTAGGCGATACAAGTTTTGCAATGATAAAAACTCATTCCACATGTGTGATAAATTTCGTACTCATTTTTTTCAATGTTATCTAATAAATTTTAGATTGGTTAGAATCTTGCGTTGATGCTCTTCAATGTAAAATAGGAAATAATGAGTAACATTTTGATAAGATACTTGAATTTTATTATGTTGTGTGTCTCATTTGCCTGGAACGGGTCTTAAATTAATCTAGAATGGCACTGAACAACGTCTCGTGCACTAATTAAGAAACCATTTTGTAATCACATGCTTCTCCGATTTGTGTTTTTCACCATTCCAACCAATGCACCACAACTTGTATAACCTAAACAAGATAAAGCTGATATCTTACATCATTACCTAGTTATTCTCGAGAAATCGAACATCCGTTCATGACTGACAGTATGTTTTTATGATCAGAACTTGAAATCCAGTCTTCCACTGTAATGTTTTATTTCTCATCTTAAGGTTTAACGCCTCAGCGGAAAGAATTCTCCTTCCCTCGGACTCTGAACAAGACTGGAAGGCACAGTCTGTTACTGTCACAGTTCCGAGCAGAGCAGGAAGCGCTGAATAGCCAGGAAGTGTCCGAGTCTCCTGAGGAAGTGTCTGAGTCTCCTGAGGAAGTGTCTGTACGACTGAACCCATCAACAGAGGTAGTCGACATCAGAGTAGCTTCTTTGCTGAATTAACACCAAATTTACCATGCTTTTGACATAATTCATGTCAAATTTACTATGCTTTTTGACATAATTCACACAAAATTTACCATGCTTTCAGCATAATTCATCCAAAATTTACCATGCTTTCAGCATAATTCGCCCAAAATTTGCTTTGCTTTTGACATCAAATTTGGGAAATGTTCTTGCAGATTTTGGGAATTGTGTGTCAAGTGGAAGACTTTGTTGGGGTCAAAGAAGGGTGTGTAAATGGGGATTGTTACTGAATATGAATTGAAAAATAGATGCTCTGCTGTAGATTTAGCATTGCTGAAATGAAATTGGCTAGTAAAGCAGTAGCATCAACATTATTTGTATAGCAAATGTCTTAAAGAGTAAACTAAAAAAATATACTGACAGTACCAGTTTCTTTGGTAATACTATCTAAAAAGCATTAATTATTTTGTCTATTTTGAGTCGGTCTGTTTTAAGCAAAACAAAAAACTTTTGCAATTTGGAAATTAATATTTTGATTGTGAAGCTTTTTTGTATTGATTTCAAGGAACACGACGATCTGGACATCAGTGATGCAGTCAGTGAAAAATCAACATCCGGCGTGTCCACAATTAGTAACATTAGCAAACAAAGTGCTGTGAGTATTTCCCACACTTCTTTTTTATCACGTGACATACTTTTTATTCCTTTCAGTAGACCCCTTTGGGCATTTTCTTGTTCCACTCCCAGGATCAAGACTGTTGTAATAAAGGCTATGGTGTGTGCTATTCTTTCTGAGAAAAAGTGCATGTAAAAGATTCCTTGTTTCTAATGGAAAAATGTTGCGTGTTTCCTCTGACGACCATCAGAATTGATAAATGTTTAATATCCAATAGCCAATGATTAATAAATCATCTGCTGTAAGGCTGTCATTAAACAAGAAATAAATTTAAGTAATTTGAATATGCTTAGAAGCTTAAATGAAATTAGTAATCACTTGCCTGAGTATGTTTAAGAGAGATGTTGCAGGCCATAGGATTTCACGGCAACGATCATTACCGGTAGTGTGTTGTACCATGTCATCAAAATTAAAAAAACAAAATTTTCGTTTCCCATAATTTCCAATCACTGCTGCATTATTTTGGATTACTGTAAAAAGTTTCCGATGGGTTCCCACGATCCAAAAGCACAGAACCAAAAAAAGTGTTTTCCATGAAATTTGAAATCTATGGCCTGTGTTGACAACAAATCTTTTTCCATTTAAAAAAAAATTTGTTTACTCCGAGGACAGTGGGAGGGTGCTGTCTTTTCATAGTCTAATCTTGTCTATTTTCTTTTTTGGCTGAACGTTTTTGGGGTTTTTTCAGATGTCAAACAAAGAAAACAGCAAAATGAATGCACCAGTTTCAAAGAAAGTTGCAAAGTCTTCTGTTCCAACAACTCGACGAGTTAAGGGCATCAGAAATCAGACACCAAAATCTTGCTTGCCACTGAGAGAAGAAAATGCTTCGTCGTGAAAGATGAAATGACTCGATGAATTCTGACATTGTATTCGTGTAAATACGTACATGTGCATAGTACCTTGTTATATTTAACTTTTATTTGTTATATGTAACAATTTTATACGGACTCACTCCCACAGATATTCTCCCAACCAATTTGTCTCGATTTTTGTAACGCATGCTGGCCTGCACAAATTCAAAATTTGCATCACCGAAAATAGCTTTTACCTGAACACGGTATGCAGGAAGACGAATATGGAATGTGGTAATAATACCGTACGATTTGTTTACTTGCATGCAGTATTTATATTAAATAAATAGGTTTGCAATTGCAGTGTGAGACAATTGGCACCGATTATGTCTCTCCCTGATCAGGCTGATCAACATAACCGAATCAATCAGGATGTCATTATTGTTGTTGCATCATTTTTAATTCTCAAGAAGAAAGAACTTCTTTCTTGAGATGTGGCTATCATGGCTAGTGTCATATATGAAAGTCTTCTCACAAATTATCTCAACAAATGTTTCAACCACGTCCTCATTCATTGCTTTGTCATGCGGCATCTTGAATGAATAGATGTATGTATAGTATAATTATGTCATATCCGCTAAATTTCCTGGTAAGATTGGCATCTTCATTAAGTAATACAGACTACACAGGTCCGGTATTTTTTCTGTCCAGTATGGATCGCTACCTGCAGCTATCAGTTTATAACAGATCTGTGTTCGCATTCCGGATACCATGTGCAGATAAATGGATAATGAAAAATAGCTTAGAGCAATTAAACACAAATACCGCATTCCGTATACTGTGAGTTGGGTAAGAGCAGCTTTACATCTATTAATGGAAGCATCACAATTTTAAAGGAATTCACTTTGGTCACCTCTAACAACCAATGAGAATACGTTACACTTCCCAACATAAGTATTCTAACTAGACTGATAGTTGTAATTTCTGTTACATGTAATTATAAATATGCATGTCGGAAAGTAGTGAAGTTGTTTGTACACCAAGAAAAGATGAAATAAAAACTTTATTTAGTAAATTTTACATGAACAGTGAATTGGTTATGCGTAATAAATTTGCATAACTGATGCATGAACGAAACGATTGTTCATGCAATTTGTGCAGGCCTGACATGGTAAAATCTTTGTAACACAAGCTATCTACTATTTCATCTCATTTGCTTAAACTAGTTATTACTGTATTGTCCCTATTTAACACCTCCTCCTTTATAAATCCCATCCCCAACCCCACCCCACACACCCTGGCCATTTAGTAAAATAAAATTGACTTACTCCAGCATAAATCCATGATCGTGTCATAGTAATCGAAGTACGTAATGAATGCACACACTAGTAATCTGTATTGCACAAAATATTTAACAGTAAAAACACATTAACTCAATAAACTCCAAATTCACAAAATGTAATGCCCTCAGGGGTGTTAAATAGGGAATGTATGGTATGAGATTTCTTAACAGAACAGACTTGATTGACATGCTTTCTAGGAAACAGCTATTTTATAAATGGCTTCTATAACGGCTTCCCCTGTAAAACGTAATTCTTGGGATTGGTTATTATACGTGCCGATATTGTTACTGTCATGTTTGGTTTTATACCTCTGTCAGTGTAGACATATTGTATGTTACTACTTTATTGAATAATTGTTCATTGTTTATATTTTGAGATCAATTAGACCATGATAAATTAATTTTGTGTTTTGGGTCCCACAAAGACTTGGCAGGAAAACACAATATGGGGTAACTTTTTAACACAAGCTTAAATACCACATAATTGTACCTGAGAGAGTATGTGTAGGAGAGTTAGATTTTGTTTGCGCCTTTGCTGTATTCAAGTCTGAGGACATCAACTGCAAAGCGACATAAGGCGAACATGATCAAGGGTGAAACAACCTTTTACCCCTAGTGTAATAGCAGTGACGTGAAAGCTTCAACGCATTTTTCAAAATATCCAAATAATTTACTTCTAAATTCGTTGAAATATGAAGCATATTATTGCAAGTTATAGGATAAAAAAAATATTTTTAGAAAAATATAATTTGCGCATACGATTTGATACAAGCGTCACAGAAAATCAATGCAGGCAGATGACCAGAAACACAAAATCAATTTATGAGGGCCTTACAGTGTATGACATTAGTGTGTCATGTTTTACTTGAATATTAACCTAATGCCAAACAATACTTCAGGTGTTGTTACAACTTTCTAAGTGCTAGTCATCTTTTATTTAGACATTATTTGTCAGGTGTATATAAACTTGAAGTTAGGCCAAAATAAAGTAGATTTTCTTTGCAAAGTGCATCTCAGGAATTGACTTGGTAATGCATCTTTTGATGCAGCCTACAGACTACCGTAAAATCTGTCAGAGTGTACAGGTATTCCTACAAAGCTGGAAGGGTGGACTGTTGTTGTACCTCAGATTATACAGAAATGGCGTATTCAACTGGTCAAGTGATTTTTAAAAAGGTAAACGGAAATGCTGACTGTCAAACCTGACATGTGCGGACAAGAAATGGAAATCTTTTGTGAGTGGGGCTTATTACTGCTAGGTATAGTAACTGGGCGTTCTGACCAGTGGTCCACAACTGGTTCATCAAAGGCCGTGGTATGTGCTGTCCTGTCTTGGCTTATAAAAATTACCCGAAATTGTGGACTTACATTTTCTGTAAAAATAACACAACTATTTGCATGTATATGCATTTTGACACATGTATATAGAAACATACAAAAACAACACACACATAACACTTTGTTTTCTGTGAAAACACTTCATCAATTACGTTCATTTTGACACACATTCATACATACACAGAAACAAACATACACACTATATTAAATACTGTTTTCTTAAATGCATAGTCCCTCAGACCCTTGACCTAATTAATTTCCAAACTGATTTAATTTTTTAATTTAACATTTGATTTGTCCATAGAAATACTTAATTCAACTACTTAATTCAGTAACTTAATTCATCATAACCACAGCATCTCGCTTATTATCAATGTTTTTAAAATAATAATGAATTATGGTCATGGATAAATAAATCGAGAAAAAATAACGTTTCTTTTCAGTTGAAGGTGTGACTTATATATTTTGAGTCACGTGACAGGTATTCCCTCAGTAATATGATTACGATTCTTTAATGTTTAATTGTAATTTTGATTTCCTTCACCAAAATGACTCTTGAATTATTTCATGTTGATTCTGCTGTGACCTTTTGACTGACTGTAGACACAAACTGAATTTAATTAACCATTTCAAAATCTTATTGAGTTTATTTGAAAAGGTATAAGCTTAAAATTAAAAAGATGATTTCAAAAATACTTTAGTTAATTATTATAAAAAATTTTTTTAAATATTAGTACTCAAATGTTATTAAATAGAAATCACAGACAAAGTAAAAATATTTGAAAGTGATTGCTTTTTAAGTAAACATTTTTGGAGGTTTGTTATACATGATGTTCTTTGTAAAGAAAAATATATTACGGTTAAATTAATATGACTAATATCTTTAATAACATCATTTTAATTATGTAGGTAACATCAATACATTTTCTGATGTGTTGTATTACTTTTTAGCTTTTAAATAGAAAATATGACGGCTTGTGTCAATAAACTATTTAATCATGAATGTGTTTTTGTTTGATTTGTTTCACTATTTAAATTCTTGAAGAATTTGCATCATAATCATGGCCATAGATCAAAAGTAGGTCATATTCTGATTAAAATTTAGTTTGATATCTCATTAAATATTGCATCAAATTAGATTTATTACTTATAATTTGGTAGAGTTTTAACCTCTGACATTCAGCTTAACACAAAAAGTTTTGGTACCTTTAATAAGGACTCCAAATATGTTATAAACCTCAATGTTATATTTAATGATGCGAGTACATTATTTCTTTTAATTTGATATATTTACTGAAATAAAATGAAACTTGTATTATGATACAACTATTTCGGGTCTGTAACATGATTATGACGAAGATTTGTTCTTTGATAAATTTGAATATATTCTCGTTTTGAGGAGTGGGATCTAGCTCAAATGGAGGCATGTCTGTCTGTGAACAGATCGTCTGGTCGATCCTTCTCAGTGGACCCATTTGCAGTTTGGGCTATTTTCCGTTTCAACCAGTGGCCCACAACTGGTTTTATCAAAGGCTGTGGTATGTGCTGTTTTACTGCTTATCGGAAAGAGTAGCCTAAGTGGTGGCAGCAGGTTTCCTCTAAAAAAAAATATCTGATGAAAAGTTGTATTTCTCACTTCACTTTAAATATCAACATCAACAATAAGCTCAATGAAAAAAAGATGAGGGTCCCATTTTTTCTCAAAAGTGAGATCGAGATTTTAATTTTTATTGCTATGCAGACTTGTGTTACGGTATGACTAATTTCGTACTCGACATTTTGCCAAAAGTTGGTAATTTGAAATTCTTTAAGACTATAGGAATGGGACTCAAGAAACATAACTTACATACTTAATTGCAGCATTCAAAAGACCACATGGATACTTAAAAAATGCATGTTGATTTGAACATAAATGAATGATCAAAAATGATCGTTGCTATTCACTATTTAATTTTTTTTAATGTTTTTTTTTCGCAATTCATTTAGAACTTTCTTAATAGTTTAGTGAATATTTTATGAATGCAACAGAAAGATATTTTCACCTGCCAAAACTATCACTAGTACAAAAATAATAATAATAAATAAATAATAATGTTGAAAATATAAGTTCTCATAAATGGTATTAAATAATGTATGTATGTGACAGTACAAGTGAGATCCATCTGCTTATAGTCAGTTTACACCTCTAGGAACTGGTTTTTGACGAATAAAAACCAAAATATATAACTCACCTCATTAATGTCGATATTTTCCGAAATAAAAAAAATTTCCTATTTTTTCTCTCTGAATTGGTTCTATATTGTTTAAACGGCAGTCAAAAGTATTGTTTGGGCATTTCGAGCCAGTATTAATTTGACCGCCACTTTCCAGACGTTGGACAAATCCATATAGAATGGAGATGTTAGGTAATTATTTGTATGGTGTATTTTTATGGTACGTGGTTATTATTTTATAAATATATTTATCATAACTTAATATCAATGCCATATTTGCAAAGA
>JAULBS010023958.1:0-10592 GCA_032355785.1 Symmetromphalus regularis
AAGAAGAGTGTTTTTGGTTAGATTAGGTCATTTCTAGATTGCAAATATTTTTTATCATGATTTGCAAGTCATCAAGCAAAATAAAATAAAAAATAAAAATTGTCATAACATGATTTGACCATGATTGATATATGAGTAAAGGCTGTGGTATGTGCTGTCCTAGGGAAATATTTAGTTTAGGCAAATAAAATAAGAGACGAACTACTACAGTAAATAAGATAATTATTGAATATCTTCATTAACTCATATTCAACTTCTTTTTATATTGTATATAAAATACATGTGTATGTTTTGCTTTTGTGATTTTTATTATTATTATTATATTAAACAAATTTTTTATTATTATTATTTTTTGTTGTGCATAACCTATTATTAAACCACACCACCATTTTTGTGCATGTATATAAAGAACTTGAAAAGTGCATATAAAAGATACCTTGTTGCTAATTAGAAAGAACAGCCAGTGTGGTGATTCCAAGTTTTAGTCACAAAAACCTATGTTTGATACCTAATGAGCCAACATTTTGTATAACACTATATGTTTGATATCTAATATTGGATAAACATTGTGCTGGGCATTTTTAAACAAACATTCATTTATTTATAAATGTTTTAACGAATTAGGTCCACTGAGTGAATACACCTCTAAATTTTTATTTTTAATACTGAGAAACAAAAAAAAGGAAAGGAAAGTATCGTTTGTCTAATGATAGTGTCGAGAAAGAAAGTAAGTTGCCAAACCTAGTGGTGGATCCAGAAACTCCATTTATGGGGGCCCCAATAATATGATAACTATTCTTGGATACTTTAAAGTTAAAAACATTTTTTTTTTAAATAATAATAATAATTTTATAAAATATTACTTAAATTGTAAAATCTAGGTGGAGCAGGCCCCTGGTTCCCCTCCTAGATCTGCCACTGAAACCCATAAACTAACAAAAATAAACCATACTGCCTAAGGAAATGTGTGTGAAATTGGTTGTGTAATAGCGAGATGAATGCGCATACACTTATTGACCTGTATTTATGGTGTGAAAATGTCAGGCTCCAGTGATTTCTTGTATACATTACTTTCCATGTGTTTCATCAAATTACCTCTCAACACTTACAGATTACAATTATCATTAATGTTGCTAATCTTGTTTACATTTATTTATGTTTGTTTACGTTTCAGCCAACTATCTAATAGCTGCTGAATAAACAATGTGACATTAAACAACCAATCATTTACTTTTTTACATTTTAGCTAATATTCAAAATATTCACCAAAGTGAAACAACATCTCTTCTATTGGTTGGTTGGTTGTATTTATTTTCGTGCTTATATCCAATTAAGGTTTAAGTATGCTGTCCTGGGCACACAGCTCAGCTTCCCATACTGTTTGTCCATGAAAATGCAAATACTATAATTTTTATTCCATCATAGAGTCTATGCAGATTTAATTTTAGATAAAAACAATTGCAAAAGTTCAAGATAAACATAAAATTGCAAAAATTCTAAATAAAAGAATTGCAAATATATAATTTTTATTCCATCCTACAGTCTAGGTAAAAATTTACAAAAAGACTAGATAAAAAAATGCAAAAAATCTAGATAAAAAAATCCAAATACTATTTTTTTTTATTCCATTTTAAATTCGAGGTTTTTTTTGTTGCTGTTGCTTGTTGTTTTTATTATATCCAAACAAATAAAATTGGGAGTGTAACACATATTTTAAAAACTTACTGATACCTGTACATATATTTTATTAACATATACACTTAACATAATTTTAAGTTCTACAGCAAAGTTTGTTTTATTTAAAGACGCCTCTAAAGCACATTGATTTTTATCTTATCATCGGCTATTGGACGTCAATCATATGGTAATTCTGACATAATTATGTATTTAGAGGAAACCCGCTGCCGCCAAATATGCTACTCCGACAAGGAGGTGTTTTTATGTATCTGGTCCCCTACATAAAAATGCTACACATGAGCCTAGTGTGTTATTTTGACGATTGACTAAAAGTGCTATGATTAATGTTATGTCAATTTTGGGTAATAATATTTTGATGACCTACATAACGCACGAATATGACCTACAATACTATTATTTGTAATATAAAATGGATATTGCTAATTACGTATGCATGCGCAGATTGCAAACCAATTTGTTCACTTGGAGAACCGTGAAGCGTCAAATGCATACAGTAATCTGATTACGATCATTGACGGAAAAGGCCGAACGATGTCGAATTCACTTCGGTACGATTTGGTCAACAAAATGTACTTTAAAGAACGGAGATTCTATGGAGCGAAAAATAATGTTCTTTACCTATAGCCCATCACATTCTTTACTCATTATTAAGAGTTAAACTGGCTTTTAGGCCCGTAAAAAGCAAATATTGACATGATTCATACTGGCATTGGCAAATATTTTTCGTTTTTGTCTAGTATTATTTTTTTCTGCTCAAGAATTTGGTACTACAGCTTCTTTGATATAATTATGCTGATTGTCAAAACAGCACTATATCATTCAGCAAGTTAGTGTTATATTATATACGAACTTTCTAAAATACAGAACAGTATATTTAAAAAAAACGTTCGATCCCTGTGGTATAGCTGTTACACAGTCGATCTCGTGGCTAGTAAGTACTGGGATCAAATCTCAGGTGAGGCATGGGGTTTTTAATCTCGGTTCAGACTCCGAACTAGTCCGTCGCAAGGCTCAGTAAGTGCCCTTGCACACAGGACTGGATTAAGTCCGACTGATGCCCTAAGTAGAGTCCAACCTTAATGGACCGGCCCTTCTATTTACAACATTTCTTGTGGTGGTGGTGCCCTTTTTCACTTTTTGTGGTGTCCCCTTTCTCCTAGGTGCCTAAGCACGTGCTTATTATGTTTAATGGTCTGGATCTACCGTTGGTTTAACAATATCCGTGGTATGTACTATACTGTCTGTGGGATTGCGCATACAAAAGACCCCTTGCTACTTATCGATAACAGTAGCCACAATATGTAGTCGTAGGAGATTTTGTCTGTCATAACCTAACCTAAACCTACGTCCTGGCCAGACGACACATAAAACTTAAATGTTTTGCTATAACAGCGTGCTTGGACCTTAATGAGATATAATTATTATATTAGATATAGCATGGAAATAAATTAAACCTAACCTAACCTAAAGTCTTTGATGTGCCAGTCCAGTGGGACCAACAATGAGTGTCTATTTTACGACTCATTGCATCTTGGTCTGGCAATCGGCGAACATTTTAACCCGAGACCGTTACACTGTTGGCAGTTTGTATTCATATCAACAATTCATTGCAGAGCTTTTGTTAAATCAATTTTTCTGTCTTCATATTTTCATTGCACATAACTCGTAAAAGAGAAGTTAATTTTCTGAATGGTTACGTTAATGCGGTTATGGTTATTTGAAAAAGCAGATCCTTCTCTGGAAAGAAAGTACTATGGTGATGCTCAAAAATTAAGATCCGATCAGATTCAGAGGACCCACGTGGGCTATTTTTGTTCCAGTCAGTGGTCCACGACTGGTGTAACAAAGGTCTAGGTATGTGCTCTATTTGTTGAAAGATATATGGGTGAATCAGCTGAGGTTTGCTAGTAAATGTTTATAATGTTTACAGTGGCGGATCGAAGGGGTCCCAGGGGTCCGTCCCCTAAATTTTGTGATTTAAAAACATTTTAATTATTATTATTATTATTATAAGTGTGTTTTTTTTAACGTTAAAGAATCCGAGGAATCCGTATCATATTATTTGGGCCCACCCCAAATGGATTTTCTGGATCCACCGCCGGTTTATATTTATTTATTTATGTTTGATTGTTTTGTTTGTTTGTTAAAGTTATACTTATGATCATGATAATTTGAAATGAAAAAATATTAATGGCAATGTTCAAATGCAGCTATATTTGCATATACATCCATTTTTAAAAATTAAATTAAAACCATATTACTCCAATACACGTTAACAAAAATAATCCCATCTATCCTCAACAATTACAATTATAGTTCTGTGGGCGGTGGGGGCTCATTTTCAATCCGCTACTGTGAATTACTGTGAAATAAACAATCAGTAGAAATTTCAATAGCAAAGAAACGAACCACCAATTATTACGTCACGTACAGACGTTATTACACCCAGTGGGTGCGGACTGTTTAATATCACCAGTCAAACAGCTATTTAACATCGCTTAGTATAAATAGATAAATAAATCATTTATTACGTCACCTACAGATGTTATTACACCCAGTGTTTAATATCACCAGTCAAAAAGCTATTTAACATCGCTTAGTATAAATAGATAAATAAATAAATCACTTATTACGTCACGTACAGATGTTATTACACCCATTGAGTGCGGACTGTTTAATATCACCAGTCTAACAGTTGTTTAACATCGTTTAGTATAAATAAATAAACAAATCACTTATTACGTCACGTACAGATGTTATTACACCCATTGAGTACGGACTGTTTAATATCACCAGTCAAACAGCTATTTAACATCATTTAGTATAAATAGAAAAATAAATAATTTATTACGTCATTACAGATGTTATTACACCCAGTGGATGCGGACTGTTTAATATCACTAGTCAAACAGTTATTTAACATCATATAGTATAAATAGATAAATAAATCACTTATTACGTCACGTACAGTTGTTATTACACCCAGTAGGTGCAGACTGTTTAATATCACTAGTCAAAAAGTTATTTAACATCGTTTAGTATAAATAGATAACTAAATCACTTATTACGTCACGTACAGATGTTATTACACCTAGTGGGTGCGAACTGTTTAATATCACCAAACAGTTATTTAACATCATTTAGTATGAACAGATAAATAAATCATTTAAAATTAATTTTAAAACGCGCAATATGAAACACCTTGTTTGAACACTTGGTCTGTTTCTATTACCAATTTATGACATTCGAAACTTTCTTTTAGTAAAGAAACTTCAATATTGTTTGAATTGGATATATATTTATTTTTTGGACATTGGTTGGCGTTTCAACAAACCGAAGGCAATGTATAGAAGAAGAAAAAAAACTGCTCGCAAATGCATGATTTCACTATTTGAATTTCATATATTTGGCGTCCCATGTCTGTTGTAAGACAGTCCGCAGCAATTGAGTGGATTATTAAAATATTGATTTTGTAGCCTTAATATAATATATAGCCAATTATGGTTTGCATGCGATGTTAATTTTGTTTGGTTAATATTATTTAATGGCAGCTTACAGAAAAAAGGATTAAAAACAATGACGTTAATTTAAATTTATTATTAATATTTTAGGTGTTTTTTTTTTTGTTTTTTTTTTAAAATGAATGAGTTAATAAGCCTATTCTTATTATTGACAGGAAAAGGTAGCGGAAAACACAGTTGTTTTATTAAAATCTGGTGCATCATACAATGCGGCGGAAATTACATACATACAAATTTAATTACATTTATATAAATTAATTAATTATATAATCCATGTAATTGTGTGTATTTAAGATGTTCCACACGGCAGTGCAATGGATAAGCTTATTGGACTCGCAGCTGGTAGATACTAGGATCAAATCTTGGTTAAGGCATGGCATTTATAATCCGGTATCAGCTGCAAACCTAGAATAGTAATTAAAGCGAGCCGTGTTTCGAAAAAGTGAAGATTACCAGTTGCGGATGCAGGATTTCTGAAAAGGGGTGTCCAAACGTGTATTTCTGAAAAGGGGTGTCCAAAAGTTATGAGTGAATATAAAGAGGTGAAATTTTTTTGTAAATGTTCATGTCCTTCCACTCGTAAAATGGTTAAAAAAAAATTGAGAAATGGTGGGTTCTTGACCCCCTGGATACGCTAGTGAGATTGCAACAGTAATAATACAATATAATTTTTAGTTAAAAATACCATAAGTGACCCAGACGATTTGGATAAACTAATATCATTAAACAAAATGCATGAACAAATCCAAAAGAAAAAAATAATAATTCTGCAATAAATATAGAAACTTGAATTTAATGAAAAGCCAATGCAGACAGAATTGTCTCCCTTAGGACAGATTTTCCAGTTCGGCAGGCATGTCTTTCAGACACTTCTACGTCAAAAGGAAACTCAATTTAGAACGATCAGTTCCTGGGCAGTCCGGATCAAATACCGGTCCATAAAATACAAGCTAAAACAATCAAACAGAAAACTTCTCATGAATCGCTATCAAAACAGAATAGATTTGAAGTGTTCGTGAAAGATGAGTGTGTTATCTTTTGTGGTTAGAAACCGCCCTTGGATTTTTAATCTATAATTTTAAAACTGATTATTATTGTTGTTGTTGTAGTAGTTATTATTGTGTTGTTGTTATTGTTGTTGTTGTTATTATTATTATTATTATCTGACTTTCTGTTCACAGTTCATATACAAGGAAAGCATTGTGTTTAACGACACCTCCATAATATATATTGATCATTTAATGGCTATTTACCGATGTAGTTGTCAAGCTGTAGAACTTGCGGCTGGTATTATGATCAAATCTCAATCTAGGCATGATACGTTTAATCTCGATACTGGATCCAACCCAGCGTGAGCGATCCGGAAGGCTCAATCACTAACTGTATATCAGTCATAGCGACCAGTGGGTCACAACTAGTTTATCAAATATCATGGTATATGCTGTCCTGTCTGAGAGGAAACGATTGGTCGTTTAACGACACACTATACATTGTTTATTCAGCAGCTATTAGATCTTAGACGTGTGGTGTTTTACGACTCATGATTTTCAGAAGAAACCCGCCACCGCCACATAGGCTATTCTTACTGGATTGTAACAAATGATATTGTATACGATTCCCCCCACCCCTCCCTCCGACACAAGACATCACATAACACATGTTGTTGATCACTGGCTGGAACGAGAAATAGCTCAAATGGTTTGGATGGGGGTTTATTTGGAAACGTTACGTAACTGAAGACTTAGGTAGCTACTTCGTCAGTTACGTCACTTTTCCCAAAATACCTCGTCAGTTACGTCACGTTTCCCAAAATACCTCGTCAGTTACGTCACATTTCCCAATTCAATTCAATTTATTCAATATACATAACACCCCTTGGGGCAGCGTATACAATGAGGACCACATGAAAAACAAGAATTACATCAGAAACAATAACAATATCAATATCAGTATATTAAATTAATAACGGTAACAATAATAATAAAATAATATGCTGCTGATTCATAATCATATATACTAGTATTATAGAATATACATTTGAAAGCATTTTAAAGCATTTTCCAGTTATATTTATACCTCGTCAGTTACGTCATGTTTCCCCAAAAAGAAACGTCTATTGACTAGGCTATATAATGGTTGAAAAAACAACAATGGGCGAATATCTTTCTAACAGTGGTTGTTCGGGCCATTGGTATATAATAGAAAAATAAATGATGTAAGTACAAATCACAATGTTGTATCGTTTACTGTATTTGCTACGTGCACCTTTAATCTGAGTATTGATTAGACACAGCCCTCCCACAACAAATAAATAAATAAATAAATTTAAAAAATAAAGACAAAAGGTTTCACTATATATGACCCTTTTAGAATTATATGCACGTTATTATTATTTTTTTTTCTGATGAAATATATTGAGTGAATTCTTAACAACAGTTGACATTTTACTGAAGTCGAGTGTATGTTTTACAGTTCAGAGTGACATATATTTTTATTAAACTGTGCCACTTGACATTTTCATTTACGTTTTTACTGAAATATCTGAAATGATGCACGATCTATTATCTGTGACTGTTAGAGACATATTAAAAATTCAGATTGTTTCAGCATTGGTCAAACTTTAAATTGTGTTGTCAGAATTTGAGAAATGTTACTTACGACATTGTGTTTCTCATGGAACGATATGGTTTCTAAAAATCTATACTACAACATATCTCTAACCACACTCTCCGTGTATATATATATAAAGGAACAATCTATAACTGTAGGACACTATCTTATTACTGTTATAGCATACCGTTGATGTGGCCTTCTAACTTTCTAGGATCGATCCTTCTCAGTGGACCCATTTGCAGTTTGGTCTATTTTCCGTTCCAACCAGTGGTCCATATCTGGTTCAACAAAGGCCATTGTATGTCTGTGGGCGTGTCATATAAAAGACCCCTTGCTGCTTATCGCAAAGAGTAGCCTATGTGGCGGCAGCGGGTTTCCTCTAAATAAATATGTCAGAAAGACCATATGATTGACGTCCAATAGCTATGATAAGATAGCTTTAGGGTTAGCATCACCTTTTAAATAGTACATGTAGCCACATCAAAATGACCATTCCAGCCCCGTATGAACCGTGGAGGGGAGTTGGGAAACACGTGTTCTCTTTTGTGAGCCTTTTTTTTTTCTTTTTCACATTCATTTTTGCCGTTGTAACCAAAATCTGATATAGAGTTTGTACACGATCCATCAGTTTTCTCAAAGAACACTTCTAACATATAATTAACGCACTAATTAGTTGAAAGAGAGACTTCAGTGAACGCGTCCCACTGTACAATTAGACTCAGACCCCGGAGATACTTGTCAAGTAGGCTTTTGCCCAACATCTGCAAAAACAAATTCCTTTGAAAACCACTGTCAAAGATTCCAGGCGGTCTTCTTAAATAAAAGTAGCATAAAAAAAAATAGTGGAATACAAAACCAGAGCCTTAAGCCTTAAGCCTTTTTCAGCAACACGGACTTGACATAGGAAAATATTATTATTATTATTTGTTTTTTTTTACTTTATAAGTTTCTTTCCACGTTCACTATTATACGTTTTATGCATATGATTTAGAAGGATAAGGAATTATTTTTCATTTATTAGCTATGTTTCTATTATTCATTATATATTGTACTAGTAAGGGAAAAAAATAGTTTGTACTTCGTCAATGACCTATCATGCTAGCCTTGTTTTATACTGATTTCGTTGACGTATAGGGTAGATGGAGAGATGGGCAGGGGAAGAGCAAAGGGTCATGGCCTCCTCTAATCAAAACATTTATTTTTAATTTATATATATAAAGAAATTATCTCAATTCAAGAAGCAAGAACTGTCAAAATATACAACAGATTGGCGTCAAGGCTGCTGAATTAGAAAACAAAAGTTGTCCCGTCTCTTAGAATGGAAACAGCATGTCATCATTTATTGCCTGAGAACCGAACACTGTGGTATCTGTGACCAGTAAGCCTGCAAACCGGTCAGTCGTCGGATCGATCCTTCTTAGTGGATCTATTTGCAGTTTGGGCTATTTACTGTTTCAACCAGTGGTCCACAACTGGTTCGTCAAAGGCCGTAGTATGTGCTGTCTTGTCTATGGGACAGTGCGTATAAAATACTCATTGCTGCTTTTACAAGAGCAATACATAGACAATATCCTTACCAAAACACGACTACAACCAAGAAAGGTTATCGTTTTAGCAACCTCTAATGTCACACCAGACTCGATAGTGTACTGATAAGGCTGTCAAAGACACATGACTCGCATCAAATCTCAAGCGAGGCATGGAACTTCTAGGGTCATTAAAACACCTTCGATCTCTAATTTTTATATTTTCCCTTTATAATTTGGTCGTATGTAACATTAATGTTTTTAAAGCCCTGCCCCTTCATAATTGTTGTATCGCCACTAAGTTAATCGCCCGTATGTCTATACTTAGTTTGATTGGTTGTTTAACTACCCCCCAGCACACAAAATAAATATTAGCTGTTGGGGTCATAAAATGATTAAATTAAAAAGCATAAAATAAATCCGCTTACAGGGCTCATTTACAATAAGATAAACTATACATTATATAATAAATAATATAATAAATATAAATATGGTAAACAAAAATTCAGTATAACTATGAATGAAAAATAAAATTATTTTAAAAATATGTTACTTTTAAAAATTAATAATAAGTTATGGATGGAATCGAAATGATTCCACCACACTTTCATCTCGAAATACATTGTCTCTAATATATTAGAGAGAGCGGAATGTAACTCAAACTGTAGCATGTCCGCCTGTGAACCAACATTCGCAGTGGATGTATTTGCAGTTTGGGCTGTTTTCCGTTCCAACCACTACTGTTTCATCAAAGACCGTAGTACGTGCTTTCATGCCTCTGGGACGGTGCGTATAAAATACCTCTTGCTGCTCATCGGAAAGAGTAACCTATGTGGCAGAAGAGGGATTCTTCTAAATAAATGTCAGAATGACCATAATTATGATTGACGTCCAATAGCCGACGATGAGATAAAAACCAATGTGCTCTAGAGATGTTGTTAAATCAAATAAATTTTACTGGTTGGTTGTATTTATTTTCGTGCTTATATCCAATTAAGATTCAAGCACGTTGTCCGGGGCACACTACTCAGCCTGCTGTGCTGTTTGTCCAGGACAGAAGTTAGTGTTGGTAGTAGAGACGAAACCCTCTGCCGCCACACTAATGCGGCTACTCTTATCGATAAACAACAAGGGATCTTTTATATGCACTATCCCAAAGACAGGATAACACATACCACGGCCTTTGATAAACCAGTTGTGGACCACTGGTCGGTGTAAGTGGTATACACCTACC
>JAULBS010023969.1:0-10592 GCA_032355785.1 Symmetromphalus regularis
ACTATATACTCTAGCTTAGTAATTGGATAACTATATACTCTAGCTTAGTAATTGGATAACTATATACTCTTAGCTTAGTAATTAGATAACTATATACTCTAGCTTAGTAATTAGATAACTATATACTCTAGCTTCATACAAGGATAGCTATATATACCCTAGCTTAATAACTGGATACCTACATGTATATATACACTAGCTTAATAACTGGATAACTATATATACCCTAGCTTAGTAATTAGATAACTATATACCCCAGCTTAATAACCAGATAACAATATGACCAAGCTTAGTAATTGGATAACAATATACCCTAGCTTAGTAATTAGATAACTATATACCCTAGCTTAATAACCAGAAAATTATAAACCCTAGCTTCATACCATGATATCTATATATACCCTAGCTTAATAACTGAATAACAATATATACCCTAGCTTAGTAATTAGATAACTATATACCCTAGCTTAATAACCAGATAACTATATACCCTAGCTTAATAATTAGATAACTATATATACCCTAGCTTAATAACTAGATGACTATATACCCTAGCTTAATAACTACATACCCTAGCTTAGTAATTAGATAACTATATATACCTGAGCTTAATAACTAGATATACCCTAGCTTTATAACTAGATAACTATAAAAACCCTAGCTTAATAACTATATACCCTAGCTTAGTAATTAGATAACTATATTCTCTAGCTTCATACCAGGATATCTATATATACCCTAGCTTAATAACTAGATAACTATATATACCCTAGCTTAATAACTAGATACCCTAGCTTAGTAATTAGATACTATATATACCTGAGCTTAATAACTAGATAACTATATACCCTAGCTTAATAACTAGATATCCTACCTTAATAATTAGGTTACTATATACCCTAGCTTCATAACCAGATAACTATATACCCTAGCTTCATAACCAGTTAACTATATACCCTAGCTTCATAAATAGATAACTATATACCCTAGCTTAGTAATTAGATAACTATATATACCTGAGCTTAATAACTAGATAACTATATACCCTAGCTTAGTAACAAGATAACTATATAACCTAGATTAATAACTAGATAACTATATATTCTACCCTAATAACTAGTTTACTATATACCCTAGCTTCATAACCAGATAACTATATACCCTAGCTTCATAAATAGATAACTATATATCCTAGCTTAGTAACTAGATAACTATATACCCTGGCTTCATAACTAGATAACTATACACCCTAGCTTAATAACTAGACACCCTATCTTAATAACTAGATAACTATATACCCTAGCTTAAAAACTAGATAGTAATATATATTCTCTAGCTTAATAACCAGATAACTATACACCCTAGCTTAATAACTAGATAACTATACCCTAGCTTAATAACTATATAACTATACACCCTAGCTTAATAACTAGATAACTATACCCTAGCTTAATAACTAGATAACTATACCCTAGCTTAATAACCAGATAACTATACCCTAGCTTGATAAGCAGATAACTATACCCTAGGTTAATAACTAGAAAGTAATATATATACTCTAGCTTAATAACCAGATAACTATATATCCTAGCTTAATAACCAGATAACTATAAACTCTAGCGTAGTAACTAGATAAAAATATACCATAACTTAATAACTAGATAACTATATATCCTAGCTTCATAACCAGAGAACTATATACCCTAGCTTAATAACTAGATAACTATATGACCTAGCTTAGTAAATAGATAACTATATACCCTAGCTTAATAACCAGATAAATATAAACTCTAGCGTAGTAACTAGATAAAAATATACCCTAGCTTAATAACTAGATAACTATATACCCTAGCTTAATAACTAGATAACTATATACACTAGTTTGATAACTAGATAACTATATACCCTATCTTAATAACTAGATACCCTAGCTTAGTAATTAGATAACTATATATACCTTAGCTTCATAACCAGATAACTATATACCCTAGCTTCATAAATAGATAATTATACATGATGTTAATATATCCTACATGTACACATGATGTAAATATATCCTACATGTACACATGATGTAAATATATCCTACATGTACACATGATGTAAAGATATCCTAAGTTTACACATGATGTAAAGATATCCTATATGTACACATTACGTAAAGAAATCCTACATGTACACATGATGTAAATATATCCTACATGTACACAATGTGACATGATGTAAAGATATCCTACATGTACTCATGGATGATTGAAATATCCTATATGTACACATGATAGATATCCTACATGTACACATGACGTAAAGATATCCAACATGTACACATGATAGATATCCAACATGTACACATGACATAAAGATATCCTACATGTACACAAACTCTGTGTAAGACTTACTTGATTGTCCTAGGCTGTGATACTCAGGGCAGTGAACCAGCACCACATGGTCTTTAGGTCGATGAATGTTCTTTAAATACCCTGAAACAACACAACAAGAATTTACACTTTCCCTGTAGCATCACAACAAGAGTTAACACTTTCCCTGTAACATCACAACACAGAATTAACACTTTCCCTCTAACAACACAACACTGAATTAACACTTTCCGTGTAACACAACACAGAATTAACACTTTCCCTGTAACAACACAACACAAAATTAACACTTTCCCTATAACAACACAACACAGAATTAACACTTTCCCTGTAACACAACACAGAATTAACACTTTCCCTCTAACAACACAACACTGAATTAACACTTTCCCTGTAACACAACACAGAATTAACACTTTCCCTGTAACAACACAACACAAAATTAACACTTTCCCTGTAACAACACAACACAAAATTAACACTTTCCCTGTAACAACACAACACAGAATTAACACTTTCCCTGTAACAACACAACACAGAATTAACACTTTCCCTGTAACAACACAACACAGATCAGCACTCGGTACACTGTGAGTGATCAGCACTTGGTACACTGTGAGTGATCAGTACTCGATATACTGCGAGTGATCAGCACTTGATATACTGTGAGTGATCAGCATTCGGTATTCTGTGAACGATCAGCACTTGGTATTCTGTGAACGATCAGCACTCGATATACTGTGAGTGATCAGCATTCGGTATACTGTGATCAGCACTCGGTATACTGTGAGTGATCAGTACTCGGTATACTGTGAGTGATCAGCATTCGGTATTCTGTGAACGATCAGCAATCGATATACTGTGAGTGATCAGCATTTGGTATACTGTGAGTGATCAGCATTCGGTATACTGTGATCAGCACTCGGTATACTGTGAGTGATCAGTACTCGGTATTCTGTGAGTGATCAGTATTCGGTATTCTGTGAACGATCAGCACTCGGTATACCGTGAGTGATCAGTACTCGGTATACTGTGAATGATCAGCACTCGGTATACTGTGAACAATCAGTACTTGGTATACTGTGAGTGATCAGCACTCGGTATACTGTGAACAATCAGTACTTGGTATACTGTGAATGATCAGCACTCGGTATACTGTGAACGATCAGCACTCGGTATACCGTGAGTGATCAGTACTCTGTATACTGTGAATGATCAGCACTCGGTATACTGTGAACAATCCGTACTTGGTATACTGTGAGTGATCAGTACTCGGTATACTGTGAACGATCATGCTTTGCTTCAGTTTCCCGCAGATCACTTCGGCCATATCCGACATTCTACAGAAAATTGTTAAGCAGGGAGGATCTCTGGACTCTTATTGGTCGACAGCAGTCACGTGTGAAATCCAACATGGCTGCGCCCGTAAGCTTGTCTCCACAGCATGACCATAGCTTGTAAAATTTGCACTTATATTTTTGGAATAATTTACTTATAAATTGTGCGTGACGGACATGACATATATGAAAATAGGAAAAGGACCCTCAAAGTTCACCAGAATGCACAATTTCCTTCTCTATTTCAGAAAAAGGTTGTACATTGGGCCGTACCCCTCCATGGTTCAGTGGCTTCGATCCATCGCAACACATTCTAGTTTTGGGTGGACCTCACTAGCATCTCTGATCTACTGAGTGATTGGAAAAACCTCCCAATGAAAGGAAGTTTGCATTCTTGTTTGTTTTCCATCAAATATAGCCTTTCACTGTGGTCTCTGATCAAGTGATTGGAAAAACCTCCCAATGAAAGGAAGTTTGCATCTTGTTTGTTTTCCATAAAATATATCTTTTCACCTTGGTCTCCAGCGTCAGTTTTTATTTTAAAAAATGTACAGCTATTTTTCTTGTTTACCATACTCACCCCTGGTACTGGGCAGTATTGGGTAGTACTGGGTAAGTATTGAGCAAGTATTGGGTAAATATTGGGTAGTACTGGGTAAGTATTGGGTAAGTGTTGAGTAAGTATTGGGTAAGTATTGAGTAAGTATTGGGTAAATACTGGGTAAGTATTGGGTAGTACTGGGTAAGTATAGGGTAAGTGCATTGAGTAAGTATTGGGTAGTACTTGGTAAGTAATGGGTAAGTGTTGAGTAAGTATTGGGTAAGTATTGAGTAAGTATTGTGTAATATTGAGTAAGTATTGGGTAAATACTGGGTAAGTATTGGGTAAGTATTGGGTAAGTGTATTGAGTAAGTATTGGGTAGTACTTGGTAAGTATGGGATAAGTGTTGAGTAAGTATTGGGTAAGTATTGAGTAAGTATTGTGTAATATTGAGTAAGTATGGGTAAGTATTGGGTAAGTGTATTGAGTAAGTATTGGGTAGTACTTGGTAAGTATTGGGTAAGTGTATTGAGTAAGTATTGGGTAGTACTTGGTAAGTATTGGGTAAGTGTATTGACAAAGTATCGGGTAAGTATTGGGTAAGTATTAGTAAGTATTGGGTAAGTATTGGGTAGTACTGGGGTAAATTGTTGCACCCAAACACACTGTTTTGGCCTGGACATGGACTTTAATTTTTCTCAGCTTTAAAAATGAAAAAGGTTGACAACTCTGTATACAGAATTCTAAGAGCTGGGGCGGACCAGACCTTACATCCTAAACAACATAGAGAGATATTAAAAACAAAACCAACAAAAAACAACTTATTTTATCAAATGTGCCTCCCCTGCTTAATAATAACCAAAACAGAGCAAGCGGGTTGTCTCCCTGGAAATTATCTCCCTTGTTTATCTCTACTCCAATATTTTCTTATTGCTTTTATTCTTCCTATTCTTAAGCAGGCAGTGGCGAATCTCACAAAATGTTTTAATGACAATTTTCTGTATAGTAATATTATGGGAGCTCTGCCGGACTCCCTTGCCCTTTCTCCTCCTCGGCTGGACGGGGGGCCGACATCTAGAATGTGCGTGCTATTATCTTCCATTGAGGGTATCTGCCCTCTGGCTGGCCGTTGGGGGGGGGGCTTGTCAAGGCTCCCTTTTCAATATGAATTTATTTCAGGGACACTGGCAGGAATCGCTGAGGATATTTTAATATTGAATTTTAAATTATATATAATTTTTAAAATGTCATTTTAACAATAGAATTTACATATTTTTATATATTTACTTTTTTTGGCTTGATTTTTAATTTTTATATTTCTTTATTTTAATAACGTAAATCCTGGATAGTCTGGTCTTTGGCAATGGACAAAATTACCTTGTTACTGACCAACTACCTAGGTAGGTGACCCAACCGACATACTGACACAATCTTGTATATTAAAGGGTGATTGCAGCGTTAGGATGAGGTTAGAAAACTCTCCTCTGGCGACTTCAAAGATCCGACCAGCAGATACGTTTTGCTCCGCCTCTGAGCCCGACAATGACCAAGTTTCATCACTTTGCCTCTGCAACACCTTCTATAACATCTCAAGAAGAAGAAAAATACCAACAAGACTGGGTTACCTAGTCTTTCTATTCTTTTTCTATCCTTGACCAAAGTGGGGAGGCTCCGATGGGCTTACCGGCGATCGGGGTGTTGGTAGTCGTCCTTTGGGGGGAGGGGGGACGGAAATTGCTAGGTGGGCTTGTCTCCCTCCCTCGTCTTGGTAGGGTTGCAACACCTGATCCCCAGATCAATGGGAGGTTTATAGGATACTCCCCAGGGGTAACTCCCCCCTCCCTTTGAGGTCCATTGCCTCCTTGTCTTTTTACTGGAGTTTTTCTGGGGGCTTCTAAATTTAAATCGATCTCCGGCCTATATTTAAATTGTTTTGGAATAGACCAAACAAAATTTTAATAACATAAAATATACTCGTCCTTAAAATTCAAAATTTATATATTAAAGGACCCCTATTTACCCAATAAAGCAGTTTAATAACCACCACATACCCTTTTCTTTTCTCTCTATTCTTCTATCTTTTTCTTCCCCGGACCCAGTGCCCTTGTCTAAAGACAATGGGCCCATGGTGAAATCAGATGTGGGTATGGTAAAAATACTTGAAGTGAAGTTGGCATGATCCAATTTCCATGTGGTTTTTTTTTTATTCAATGACAGTATAACCTCCACTGTTCTGCCATGACAATCATTTAAAAACTGACAATTATTATCTACATTACAATCGCAGCATTCTATAATTTATACATCAAGTAATGAGAATTTGTTTTCAAAACAATAATTTAGTAACGATCGTGAATGAAATCATGTTTTAATAAAGCCTTGTTTACATTTTGCAACGACCTTTGACATGACCCCTAAAAATGGAATATTAACCGATGTTCATCGAATGGAAACCCGGTTTTTCTCTCTCTTTATTTTTTTGTCACTTTTCCGACCCGGATTAGGTGCCTTCCTCTTAAGGCGCGGAATCCGGGGGGGGGGGACATCCCCGAACCAAACTGGATGTGGGCATGTTAATAGTACTTCCAAGTTCAAGTTCAAGAATGGAACCCATCGATTGAGCGAGCAGCAGCTGAAGCCAAACTAACTCAAATGAACTTACAATCAAAGGCAAAGTTAGAGTTTTTACTTCCATCCATACCAATAATAACTTTACGCTCGCTATCTTCCGCCATATTTGTAATAATATACAGGCAGTTCCGTGTTTATTGTGACGAAGATTTCGCCAACAACCTTGACCATTCACTGTTAGCTTAGCGAATGACTGAACGCTTGCTTTGGGGGGAGTTTAAAATAAGTATACTGAACTTTAAAAGAAATGCCAACTAAGTTTGATTTTGTTTATTTTTTTCAGGCCCGTCTCTTTGGACTGCGGAGTCCCCGACTGACCTCGAGTGGACGAAAATGACTTTGGGTGGAGACTGACTTTGGCCCATAGCTAGTTGAGTTTCTGACGTTAAAAAGAGCTCTGTTGTCTAACGTCAGAAACTCGGACTAGTCCGTAGCCTACTATAGGCTACAATGATATTTCGAAGCAAAAAGTGCGGGGGTTTATAATTATATAGGCGTCCCCCCACCCCTTCCAAAAAGAGGTGGGTACGTGTCCTGTCCCACACCCTGGGATTTACGCCCATTATGATGCCCTCACCTCCAGTTTTTCACTACCTGTAGCAATACTTTATTAAAGACTAGGTCAATGAAATAGTAAAACCTCAAGTTTTTTTAATTTTAATTCTTACGGGCGGTGCTGTATTTTATATCCATTTTTAAATGCAGAACTTTCCTTAACGAACTATGTTAACTGCACCGTGCAATGTCAAGGCCAATAGTGTTGTTTCTTAGGCCCAGTTTCTCGTTGACGGTTCAGCCATGATCTACAGTTCAACCCAAGGGCGAAAATTCGTTCCTGAAAGTGGGGGACGGAACACATACCCCATCCAAAACGTGTGGGAGTGGACCATCCCACTGTCTTTCCGCCCCCCCCCCTCCTCCGTTTGACGCCATTATTGACCCTTTGTGTACTTCAGTATGACTATATTTTCGCTAAGACAACATGGTTAAGTGTTACATTGATACAATAAAGAGAAATACTAGTAAAGATTATCATTTAGGCATTTTAATTTCAGCTTTTTGAAGCAAAAAGTGGTGGGATAATTACATAGGCGTCCCCCCTGTCCAAATGATGAGGTACTTAATGTCCCCCCAACCCTCCCCCGCCCCGGATTTACAACCATGGTTCAACCTATTCTTTTAACACGTGTGGACGCAGTTTAAACTAAGAATCGAGGTTGAATTGTCGACGAGAAATCGGTCCTTAATGTATCATTAAATGGTAGGGCTTCGATACCTTGTGTCTACCCGTGCAATAACTGAAGCGTTTACAGTTGCGGACCCAGAAAATCCATTTGGAGTGGATTCTATAATATGATACCGATTCCTAGGATTCTTTAACGTTAAACAAATAAAATAAATAATAATAATAATAATGTTTTTAAATATTGTTTAAATCACAAACCTGATGTTTGCTAACCCTAGACAGCAACATCAGTAATTAACAGCTGTCTAACGTCAGAAACTCGGACTAATAGAGACCCTGTGTCATACTTAGAAAATCACAATTTAAATTGAAAGAAATCTTTTTGGTCCAAAGTGAAAATTTTAATATTTTTGATCAAGCTGAACTGAATGTTTTCAACTAGGTTTCGATACGGGTAACAGACCACTAGATATTGTTACCTGGGACGTTGAATATGTTCTAGAGACTGTTTACATGTACAGGGAAATTGCTACACAAGGGAAATTTAAAAATATTAACTCCCTTTCCAGCGATTCTGGCGTGTTTTCGGCTTATTACCTATGACATTTTAACCTTAAAACTTAGAGACCCCCATTTCCCGGCTTCTAATGGTCTGCTATTTGAGGTACTTAATGCATGTGTGTAAACATTCTATTAAGCATTTAAAACTGATCATTGCAAAATTAATCTTTATAATCACGTGACTCATATACAGAATTCATTTAGATGAGTGGCTCACTGAAAACCAGAAATAAGTCATTCTCCCAAAATAACCCTTTATACTCTGTTATGTTGTTGTTATTTATTTATTTTTTAGTATTATTTTTTAAAATGTATTATTATTATTATCACAGCCTTGTCTGGGGTGGGTGTTGGAGGAGTTTGACATGTGGAGAGAACGGGATGTGGTTAATTGGGGTGGGTGTTGGAGGAGTGTGACATGTGGAGAGAACGGGATGTGGTTAATTGGGGTGGGTGTTGGAGGAGTGTGACATGTGGAGAGAACGGGATGAGGTTAATTGGGGTGGGTGTTGGAGGAGTGTGACATGTGGAGAGAACCGGATGAGGTTAATTGGGGTGGGTGTTGGAGGAGTGTGACATATGAAGAGAACCGGATGAGGTTAATTGGGGTGGGTGTTGGAGGAGTGTGACATATGAAGAGAACGGGATGAGGTTAATTGGGGTGGATGTTAGAGGAATGTGACATGTCGAGAGAACGGGATGAGGTTAATTGGGGTGTTGGTTGGAGGGGTTTGACACGGAGAGAACGGGATGAGGTTAATTGGGGCGGGGGTTGAAGGAGTGTAGTTTTAACTGATGCTTCTAGTGCTATACTCACAGTCAAAGGCTGCATTCGAATATGAACTTCCATCCATTCCAATAACCACTTTTCGTTTCTCGTCACCCATCTTGAAATGCGCCCAGGCAATATCATATGATGTGACATTTATGTAGGTCACTGTCAGGTCGATATGTTTTGTTGGTGAGGTTGTCAGATAACCTGACTGGTACACATGACATGTGTCACTCAACAGGATTTCGCAGGAAACCAGTAGATCATACTAAAGTTCACAGTTATTCATATCAGTTTAAAGCTGTAGTATCTCCTCCTCATCTTAGATTTTTATCAATACAAAATATTTTTTTAAAAGCTGTGATTGTAATAAACAACGTGTGTGCTATTATATATTAACGGACATTGTCGACTGCGTATACGTAACTGTTAAATCTCACAGCTAATATTAATTATGGATGGAGCTAAAAGATTACCAGTTGTATTATGTTTAACTGCTGTTGACGTCACATAAGTTTGACGAATTTTCTGGTGTGAGCCATATTGAAGCATTGCTTTGTCATTTGACATGGTAGTATTAAAAGTTTCAAATAGCCCTGGATAACGAACTTCTGCTAACCTATCACGAATTGAGATGATGGAGACCGTTAGGGTTATAGAACCACTTGGAAAAATCTGACAAGAAAATCCTAGTGAGGTGGATCACTGACCTCGGTGACGTTTTGACTGACTCAGTAAAATGGTGTTCCACACTATACAGTTCAAGTAGACCGCACGACGCAACGTCCACGCCTCGTTCAAGTAGACCGCACTACGACGATGCCTCGTTAAGTAGACCACACGATGCAACGTCCACGCCTCGTTCAAGTAGACCGCACTACGATGATGCCTCGTTAAGTAGACCACAAGATGCAACGTCCACGCCTCGTTCAGGTAGACCGCACGACGCAATGTCCACGCCTCGTTCAAGTAGACCTCACGACGCAACGTCCACGCCTCATTCAAGTAGACCGCACGAAGACGCCTCGTTCAAGTAGACTGCACGACGCAATGTCCAAGCCTCGTTCAAGTAGACCGCACAACGCCGCCTCGTTCAAGTAGACCGCAAGACGCAACGTCCACGCCTCGTTCAAGTAGACCGCATGATGCAACGTCCACGCCTCGTTCAAGTAGACCGCACGACAA
>JAULBS010023978.1:0-10591 GCA_032355785.1 Symmetromphalus regularis
ACACACACACACACACACACACACACACACACACACACACACACACACACACACACACACACACACACACAATGTAATCTATTTAAAATTTGAAGTCAATAACGCCACTTTTTAAAATTACGTTTTTTCTCTAAAATAACAGAAATTTCAAGTAAATTAGCATCAAATTATATTACGGACATTACTTTATATTTTAAAACCATTCAAGTGACGATAATACGTTGTCTATGTCAGTGTAAACGTATAATAAATGTATTTCAACTCCATTTCAAATATTTGAAGAAAAAACCAACAACATGTGAAATGTTTACAAAATAAGTGAACTGACGAACAGTTTATGTTTAGTCTGTTAAAACGATTGCACTAAATTCACACAGTTCACACATAGCACAGACTAATCACACAACGCGGTGTTAAATTATATTCTACATTCTCGAAGTACATTACGATCTAATTAAGCTGCCATTACTAAAACACAAAGGTTACAAATTAGACCAAAATAACCAAAACGTTAAAATACAATTATTTTTCCTTAAATAATATACTTTTTATTTACGTATTCTTTGAGTTTTTCTTGGCAGGTCTCACACCTTACTTGATTTAGACAGACAGATAGACCCTTGTTCATTTGTTAACCTTCAGTGGGTGCTTGTTTATGGCATTTTAAGCAGTGAAGGAGGTAATAAATTTGGTTTATCGTTAAGCACTGATAAATAGCTGTCAGAAAGACGCAGAACAGGTTGAGATGGAACAGGAATGGGATTAACGGAAACGACGTATTTTAAATTCGAGTATATATATTTATCCTGGGAATATACATAGTTCAATTCGAGTTAGGAAGCAATGGGCTTGCAATGTTTTATATTAGGAGGAAGATATACCATTATTTTGTTTTGTAACCTCTGACTGCGGATGACCTTGTTTACCTATCCCCTTTCTGACTATGCCTGAATGTGGGAACGGCTCAAACATTGGGTCAATTTAAAAATGGGTTTCTGATTATATTAAAATTGATCGATGACAGGTTGTAGTAGCCTAAGACGTCCCTACGGCCATGGAATAAGACTACTGAAAAGAAAACATTCTCAATTAATATATCTGTTCTGGGAATGTACATGTATTCCAAGTTAAATCTTATTTGGAAACGGCTTAATTACGTTTAAAACTGATTCAATCCAAAAGTGGGTACTGGAAGATGAAGAATAATATGAAATGGAATTAATGGAAAGAACACATTGTAGGTTTCCGTACTTAAGTTCAAACACATTTGGGAACAGATAAAATACGGTTAAATATTAAAAAAGCCACAAAAAAGCCCCCCAAAACCCACACAAAAACAAAACAACAACTCCCAAATGTATTAGAAGGTATTTAGAATAGGATGGATTGCAGGTTTGTTCTGCGCATATTTTTGGGGTGAATGAAGAAAGAGAATCAGTTCTTAACCATTGGTACCTCATCCCTCAAATGATGACCAGTATTGTTGAAAACTCCCTTGTACTGACACATGCTATTAAATGTTTTACGCAACAACTACCTTTAACATATCGAGTCGAATAATACTATTACGGATTGTATGTTAACTATAATATACAGTATTGAATCCATTCTTATATAATAATTATATCTGACATGTCTAACAATTGCTTAGACAGCAAGAGGTTAAAATATGACCACCAGGACAACAGAACAGCATTGGAGTAAGCAATCTTCGAAGATTATGATTATATATGACAATCATGTCCATCGATCATGATAACATGCTGGACCTTGAAACATGTGAAATTACATAGCTATTACTATTCCAATCACCCAGTGAACCTAACGAAGGGTCTACTAAATTGCCCACTTTGCCTCTAGTGACACGTGTTATGTGATACAAACTGAGAGTTTCGAGAATTATTCTGTGTAAAGTAATTCAACTACGTTGCTGAAGGATTTTCTAGATTAAAATAAACTACTTGTGTGGCAGGTTTAATATAATTCACATTCCTCACACAGAATGTCCGTGGGAGTCTTAATAACCATTATCATCACATACACTATTTTTGTTAGGCAGTAACGAAACAAAATAATATTTACTGATTTATTCTATCAGGTGCAAAAAATTCATTCCGAGCGAAATTTATAATTATATTTTGTTTTTATTCCAATGGAATAATAGAAACGATTCTCTGAAACCAGCTATTAAAACCAATGTACAATATATATAACCACCTCCTTATAAAATTCAGCAACGTCCCTCCTAAGGAAAGGAATGTTTGGTTAAAAACATCGCAACATATTGTTTATTCAGCGGCTGTTAAGTGTCAAACATATTGCGTTTGCGATTCATGGTCTTCAGAAGTAACCCGTTAAAGCTTTATAGACAACTCTTTCCAAAAAAGTATCAAAGGATCTTTTATATGCAGTTTCCCATAGACAGGACATCACATACCACGGCCTTTGTTATACCTGTTGTGGACCACTTACATTTGTAGGTGTTTAAAAGTCGCCTACTCATAAAGTTCATAGGGAGTAGTATAGAGTAATCAGATTGACACATTTTCTAAAATGAATATAATTTAGCTGATCCACTTCTTCATTTAATACATCATGGGAGCCTCAGTGACCCAGTGGTAGAACATCAGACTCTCAAGGTGATAACAGAGGTTGGAAACCTGTTGAAGGCTGGCTCACACTTGACTACATATCAAAATAACCAAATGTTTGACATCCAGTAGCATATGATCAACAATCAATGTACTCTAGTGGTGTAATTACACTAATTTACTTAATTTAACATTTCACAAGCTATTGTAAGCGTTTAATGTTTTAAAACACATTAACAAATTAATACATTTGCACAACATTGTAATATTCCAGATTAAACTACAACAAATTTAAAGCTATACTAAAAATCAGTTTTACAGTAGAATCAATAGATTCTTCCTAGTTCCGACAGTACTAATTCACATTTTGATTTCAAATTGTCTAATTTCCTGATACTATCCGTTTTACAACACCACAAGAACTTTCTATGAAGGCTTGGCGTCAAAGTTACACATTAAAGTTTCATCACATATATTCTTATTCAATATTTATTTACTCGGTATGTACTACTAGTAATACAATATTATTGCATGTTTGAAAGATACGATTAAAAAAAAGTTTATTACAGCTCTCAATAATTGTTATTCTATATTTAACACAGTTTTATATTTATTTTCAGTTTGCTGCATTTTTCTCGTTTACGTGGACTTTTGGAGCGTTCCTATGCAAAGCCGTCCATTATATGCAAAACGTTTCCATGATTTGTTCCGTGTGGACGTTAACAGTCATAAGCATCGAAAGGTATGCCAGTTTTATCTAACAGGTATCTTTTGTTAGCATGTCAGTAGAGCCAATGGTCTGTTTTAGTTTCAACATTTAATTCATAATAAAAATACCAAAGACTGTGGTATGTGAAAGGAATGACAAGTTTGTTTAATGACACCCCAGCACAATGTTTATTCAACGGTTATTAGATGTAGATCTATATTATGCGACGCATGGTCTTTAGAGGAAACCCGCTACCTTCACATAGGCTATTATTTCCGATTAGCAGTAAGGGATCTTTTATATGCGCTTTTCCACAGACAGAACAGCACATACCATGACCTTTGATAAACCAGTTGTGGACTACTGGTCTTGTGATATGTGAAAGGTCATATAACAGTCTCCTTGCAGTTAATGGAAAAGAAGCTAATTTTATTTATCTATCAAAAGATGTCTCACAAATACTATATTTGACAATTAAAGGCATAGTCCCACGGAATTTAAGGGACTCTGAGATCTAAATATTGATTACGAATGAAACTTAGATGAATTTGTTATACTAGATCTCGTTTTCATATCACTGAACCATGGTATAGGGAATGCCATGTCGAGTCGATCAATTTGTTTCACATTAAAAAATGTCTAATCCTCGTAGGGCAAAATAAATTGGTACGAAATGTTTTTGTAGCCTCAAAAATATTCAGTAGTTTTAAAATAACGGTTAACGGGGGAATACTCGTTACGTGACTCTAAATATATACATCAAACCCTCAAGGAAAAAAAAAACGTAACTTGTTTTCGATTTATTTGTCCGTGAACAAAATTCATTATTATTTTTAAAATATTGATAATCAGCGCGATGCGGTGATTATGTAAGTAGTTGAATGAAGTATTGCTATGGACAAATCAAATGTTTATATTTAAAATTAATTCTTTGTTTGTAAATTAATTAGGTCAAGTATCCGTGGGACTATGTGTTTTATAACCATTGAATAAACAGTGCAGTAGCATAAAACTGTGCATAACAACACAACACCAGATAACAGAACAGCACAACCCAGCACAGAATAACATATAAGGGTTTTTATTAAACACACATTAGTTTTCTTTCCGCAGCATGTTGAATAGGGATACATGTATCTTATTGAAAGACCAGATTCAGTTTGACATTATCCTGTAAAAATTCCATAAACTAGAAAATATAATGGTTAATTTAATGTTAGGTGCAAATTGTTGCAGTTACATCAAACTTGTGCCATAATTTTCTTTGTTGGCTCCGTTTTGCTATTTTATAACAAGTTATTTATGTTTAAAAATAGTTTGACAAAAAATAGAATATCATGCCAACTAGTTCAATTTTAGATAATTGTCTCACGTTTCTGTACTACAAATAGAAGTAATTTGTTAAAAGTCGTTATGAAATAACGAATGAGAAGTTTCAGTGCATATCTCATGGCCGTAGGAATAGGGCGTGGTTGGGTGGTGGGTGGGCGACGGGGGGCACAAGCTCCCCTCTTGTGAGCCTTTTTTTACACATTAATGTTTGCCATTGTAACCAAAATCTGATACAGAATTTGTACCGATCCTTCAGTGCCCTCACCCACTCCCAAAGTCGTTCCTACAGGCCTGTATCTGTTTATGTTATCTTTTATTGACACCCTTTAGGGCACAAAATAAACACCGATTAATTGTCAAGAGATCAAAAGAAATATACACACTGATTGTTAGTAATAACTGATTAATTTGGCATCAATCATATCCATGCATGTTAGTTTAAATAATGACACTGGAAGGAAGACCTATTTTTAATACATAATACAGAATAATGACAAATACACATTATGTGATTGTTTCATCTTCATATTGTAAAGAATAAAACATCCTAAAATCAATGGTAATTATATCCACATTTTTCCTAGACTTCGTTTGTATTATAATAATTTGTGTTAATGTTTTAACAGAATCAAAGAGACGGCCTATACACTAGTTTGACATACACGAAAACGCTATCATAGGGGGCTGACATTTATTGCAATTCACATTAATCGTGTTTTTTAAAAATGCAACTTAATAACATAGTAGGAATTAACATCTTATAAAGATTCCAATTTAAGATAAAGTGATACCTAAGGAGAACAAGTATAATGCAGAAAAGTATTTTTGAATCAAATATAAACATCTAAGATGTAAGCAGTGATCTAACAATGGTATATGAAAAACGGCAATTTTACTGTACTGTTTAGTTAAACACTAGATAAAGACAGGCTAATCAAAAAGTCTGCATAGCGTGTCTGAATCATAATTAGATATCCAGAAGAGAATAAGTTAATAACAAAACAATAGCAACTACACAAAGAGTCAAAGAGGTATTTCGACAAAATCGTAACTGTTACTACTAGTAGTTATACCAGTATATTCTTCACTGGTAGGTACTAGAATCAAATCATAGAAGAAGAATTTTAATTCCGATACCGGCTCCAACCCAAGGCTTAGTGGATAGGTGTACACCACTTACACTAACCAGTCGCTGTGATTTGTGTTGTCACCTCTGTGGGATATTGCATATAAAAGATCCCTTTCTGCTTTTCGGTAAAAGTAGCCACATTAGTGTGACAGCAGAGGATTTGATCTGTCCTACTAACATTAATCTCTGTCATGAACAGGCAACACAGGAAGCCGAGTTGTGTGCCAAGAGCAGCGTGCTTCAACGTTAATTAGATATAAACATGAAATAAGTACAATCAACAAGCCAACAAATGCAATTTATTTATTATATTATTATTATTTTTTTTTAAACCTATTTTTTATGTACATGGTATAATAAATATAGACAAACATGATTAGTTAGCTGTTTCTTTTAGACATTATAACAGACATTGTTACGGTTACTTTATTGATCATAGATCGCGCGATATTAATACTATTTACTACCGTCTAGTATTTGTAAATTTCAAAGATATTTCCAAGAATACATTTCAAAGGTAATACTAATATTCTTCATGTACACAATATATCTTATAACCTTACGAGAAAACCTGGTAACGTCATGAGTATACACTTTCAAGACTGCCTGTATATCTTGGAATCCATCTCATGCAAGATATACGTTGTAAAATTTTGTTTTACATTCTGGGTATTAACTGTTTTTGTAATATTTATATATAGAAAATATTCACACAAATCATACCACGCACTTTCTTTCTGGTTAACTAAAGTGCAAAATAAGTTTACACGAATAAGTAATTTACAAAATTCCCGTGACATTACAGATTACTAACTCGGTGAACGTCTAGACGTTATAGCTATTAACTATGCATGAAGATTTATTCCCAGATTACTAATTATCATTTTGTCCGGTTCATTAACTATGTTAGCAATGCATTCCAATAACACTACGCTCCCGTAACTGCACAGTTGTCCCTTTTAGTTACAACACGTCATTAAGCAGACGTAGCTACAATTATTTACGTCGATCTTGGAGAGGAATAGCGGATATTGCCATTAACTAAGAAAGCAATGCACTCCATTAAATTTAGGAGCTTAAATCAGGTATCAGAGCAATCCATTCCACTAAAATAAAACTGCACAGGTACAGATGCCGATTTTAACTACAACACGTTTTATTGAATTGACGGATTCAGGATTTTGATGTACTGGGAGGGGATGTAGGTAGGAAAAAGCTCACTTTTTCATGATAAAAGAAAATTGAACAATAAAGATACGATGGGGAAATTTATAGTACTACACACAACACATTTTTTCAATGAAAGGTAGATGTACATGATTCTCTCTCTCTCTCTCTGTCTCTCTCTCGCAATATATACGTGTATGTTGCACCCGCGTAGGCTAGCATGTTTTAAACGTAAGGGTGGTGTTCTCTATGTCTTTGTTGATACGTTATTTTTAATATTCACATTTCCCGCTAAAATTCTTAAATGGGCTGATTCAATTTCTATTTTATAACATATTTCCATCTTAATGAACAGTTAAATTTTACTGACAAATTGTTTTTAAGAATCTTCGTTTTGCACATCCCACGTGTTTTTGATTGCCCAAGTGAGCAGAGTAGATCAAAACAGATTTGATACTAGCGTTCACACGCGTGCTCAAGCGTTAAGCGAAAACAAAAATAAAATATGGACAAAAGTGATGCAGACCCATCTATCTCCACATTTTGTGATACTCCTAAGAACATTATTAATCTAATAGTATCTATTTCAACAGAAATTAAAAAGAAATGAATGAATATGTAATAACACCATCGCAGAAAGACAACTGGTTATGTCCAAACTTATGATTTAGATTAAAAAAAAATCTGTTATTGCTTTATATGACTCCTATTAAATATCGCGTGCGTGCGCAGACAGTCATTTAAACGTTTTCTTCATTTATCTTTTTAATTAATTTTTTTTTTTTTATTTAATAAAATTCTTCGATATAATTTTTTTTTTATAACTTTATTTTTTTTCAGTTCCAATCCCTTATTTACAAAATCAACCCATGCCAATCTTTTTAATTATTTAATATCAAACGAATATGACTGGATAAAGGAGAATCTCTAGACTGACACTGGGTTGTAAATACAAAACTATGAAGTCAGACGCAATGGACGTTTCACATTTCCAGAAGGTTAACGTTGCCACAAAACAGACCAAGGCGATGTTCATGCCGTGACGTTGAGTGTTTCAGAAGACAGCTTTCACGTCGTGCGCACTTTGATGTCCAGCTCAGGGCAAAATCATATACCATCATTCATCCTTCGGTAGTGAAACTGAATGAATCATATTAGTGTACATATAACTCACGTTTTTTCTTCAAACTTTAAAAAAATATAAAAAGCTATCATGATAACCTGTACAAGCAGAGTTTGAACCTCTAATCCAGCTCTGACAGAAAATATCCTCTGCATATCTATGAATACGAAAGAAAAGGAATGTTTAGCAATATCCCATCATATTTGTTTTAATCATCAATATTTACGACTCATAGTCTACAGAAGAAACCAGTTGATGACACACAAGATACTTTTTTTCGATTAGCAGGAAGGGGTTTTGTGCACACATACACCTTTCACCGATTGAACAATACTTGAGAAAGCTCGTATGATATTGCACCAATTATATCGTACCGTTATATAAATTCGAACATTATATATTTTCGAACAGCTCTTTTATACGCGAATTTTCACGTGCGTAATGAAGGTCTGACGTCAACAAACACCGCAGACTGAAACAATCGCTACAAACGTTTCACATAAAATTTCCCTGTGTGAGTGTGGTAATTAGTTTATTGAAAAATACGTATAATGAATCACTGACTGGAAACTGATTATGATACATATCATCATATATGTTACAGTCAAAGTGCGTAATCAGACATTTCACGAAATGTCTGGCAAGTTTAGTCATTTCGCGTAATGCCTGTTTCAGTCATTTCATGGACTGCCTAAAAATCTCGGGCATTTCGCGTAATTCCTGAAATTATGGTCCAATCATTACGCAACTTGCCTGAATGTGATTTCAAGCATGGTGTGTAATTGATGGTCTTCCTACTTTCTGCAAGTGTACAATAAGTGTTTTTTGAGAATTTAAACTTAATTTTTTGGCAACTGAAATGGTATGAAATCAGAAATTGTACTGGACACTCCTCTAACATTGTAGTTAAATCTTTTACATGTAATCTCTGTTCTTTGAAGTTATGTTAACAACGTTGATCTATTTCATACCTGAAGTTAGCAAAGAGGTTTGTGAGGACCCCTGAAGAATAGAAGTATTTACAGAATTACTTTATCACCAAAGCCTTCGTTTCGTTTTGAGTATTTTTGAAACGTGCACACGTCCAGTTTGGTTCGGGCACGCTCCCCACGGGCCCAGCGTCTTTAGACAAGGACATTGGTTCCAGGGAGACACCAATTAAACAAGTCTTCGAGGTGAAGTTAGCTGAATATACATGTGCAATTATCTACAATCACACTACTCATGGGGAGCTGAGAGTATTTTAATGTATTTCTAACAACCTAATTAACTCAGACCCTTTATTAACATTCAAGCATTCAAGTTATGTAAAGAGATTTTGCATAGTTTATGATATCTTTGGAGGAGTATTTTGTTCATCCCCTCACGTTATTAGAGAATCTCATAAACAAACATTGGTCAACAGCGCAAAAGATTCAGAGAAGCACAAGTGCAGCAGGAAGAACGTACAGTGAAGAGAAGTGGATCTTAAAGCTGGTGAAGTTGGAGGCAATGTTGCAGTGCCAATAACATTGGTTGATGAAGGAAGGGGAGATCCTCATAATATCCTTGAAGTAATTATTGAGAACATACAAATGAATCCTTACATTTCAGTCATTTCGCGTAATGACTGGACCCTCATGCCTGATTACGCACTTTTACTTAGACTTTGGCCGCGGATTAATTTATTATCAAGGTGATTTTTTTTTCTTATTATTAAAAATAAAGTATACACCAAAATTGCCGTGGAAAATACACTGGACACTATTTCTCCGCAGCTTTTATTTTGCCGTGGACATTTTCTTATTTGCAGGTGTTATGTTTATTGTTAGATGGATGTTTTTAGGTCTCCACTTAAAGACCTGTTCAAGGCACAATACCGATAAGCTGATCGTAATTTCTGCACTACACTTGCCCTTAGCAATCTCTAATTTATAAATAACATAGATGTAATGAGTATTACGAAACATTTGATGAAGTGTTAAACGCGATTTAAAAGTGCGATATCCCACATGGTACTATTATGAAATAATTTCAATTTAATTATCGCGTTTAATGCCAGCCACACACTCATTAAAATTAGCTGAATATTTGCCTGGGCCAAGGATTATAAAAGAGACACTAACAGATCCAGTGTAGGATGCAAGGCGTGCATGTCCCATCGTTTCGGCAATTATTTTTTTCCCCCTTTTTGAACAACGTCCACCATTGTTCGTACTCCCTTTTTCAAATACTGTATGTCGAACCGCCCCTTTTCCAAATTCCCGTATCCGCCCATGAGTACATAAGAATAAACAGCATACGTAAATTAGTGTAAATTGGGAGACAAGACGAACTTGGTGAACTAAATCTATCAGCATGCTTTTTTGATGTTAACGACTGGAATTCATTTGCGGAAAGCGAAGTGTGTGTTCATGTTATGTATAAAAACACCGCTTACTTTGCTATATCCCGTTGTGAACTTCCTTTAACATAGTGTAACATGTTTCTGATATATATATATATATATATATATATATATATATATATGTGTGTGTGTGTGTATGTGTGTGCGTATATTC
>JAULBS010023989.1:0-10591 GCA_032355785.1 Symmetromphalus regularis
GGCTCGGGTTTACAACATTAATTCACTCGGGACAGATAATCTGTAATTCCTCGTAGCTCGATGATTATTCTCTAATTGACCGACTAGAATGTATGCTGGGAGATACAAGAATGACACAACTACACTTTCGGCGTACGGAAGATAACCGTTAGGTTTTACTCCATTTAAAACAATGTCTTCATTGTCAATCAACAGTCTAGCTCCAATAACATCATCAAAAGTTACTTCGTATCTATCAGCCCCTTTGGGAACACACGCCACAATTGTATTACCAATAGCTGCTCCGCATTACCTTTACACCTGCCCTATCAGTAGTTATAACATCAAGTGAACGGCTATTTTATAACATGACGGATAGACGTAAACAAATGAAAGGTACAGTAAATTTACACTTTTATTCAAATATATTTTTACTGTTTAACTATTTCTTTGTAGAATTTTTTTAATTTGTAATCGCTAAGAAGAATTTGAAGTAGCAATGAACTTGTGATGATAGACGATCCTATTATATTTACGAATTTGTCATTTTATTGTTAAAAAACAATAGCCTGTAAAACATGTATATAGGGGATGTTGTGCAGTATTTTAGATCGTTAAGGATTTTGCACATCACTAACATAATACTGTAAGAAAATATAAATGTAATGTGGTGAATATTCATTATGCTACTAAAGTATGTGTAACGCATTTTAACTTACCAAGTAATGAGAAAGGTAGTTCGTGACAATGAAGTGGTTTTATTATCGATACTGTTTATTATAATTTGTGCCATAATTGCTGAACTTGTCACTACATTTCGTATGACACACTTCTGTGTATATATATGTATATTTATATATAATATAACTTTTTCACTATATTTTGCATAGGGGGTGGGGGGGCTGCAGCCCCCCAATAATTTAAAATTTTAATGTTATTCTTGTGTTTTTTGATAAAGTCAGTTGCTTCTTAGTATCAGCAGCCCCACCCCCCCCCACCCCCCAATATGAATTTCGTTCCAACGCCACTGTACTACGTTGGTATTGAAGATACATATGCTGTTATTCGAAGGGCGCATGTTTCAACTGGCAATGGCGGCGGGAGAGACCGAATTCTAAAAGAGTTGTCAAAGAAATACGTTAATGTCACACGTGATGCAGTGAAAGTTTTTAAAACATTTGACACTGATTGTGAAAAGAAACGAAAGAGACCTGCGACGAAAGAAGTGGTAGTTTGACCCATTTTAATTAAGGAGTTTTCATCACGTGGTCAAGTGGATTTGGTAAACATGCAATCTCTGCCACAAGGATGCTTCAAATGGATACTGGTATATCAGGAGCACCTGACAAAATTGTGTATTTTGCGATCTCTGACATCTAAGCGAGCTACTGAAGTAGCTTTCCAACTTATGGACACATATTTGCTATTTGAAGCTCCTCGGATCTTATAGAGTGACAATGGGTCTGAGTTTACACCACTGGTTATTAACTAGTTGAAGGAATTGTGGAAAACCTTGATAATTGTTCATGGCAAGTCACGACACCCACAGAGCCAAGGATAGGTGGAGCGCGCCAATTCTGATATTAAGGATGTGCTTGTGGCTTGAATGAGTGAAAAATCTGACTGGACTGTGGGCATAAAGTTGGTACAATTTGCAAAGAATGGTAGCTACAATGCTGGTATTGGACAATCTCCATATTCAGCTCTTTTTGGTATAGAAGCAAAGGTAGGACTGACATCATCATCACTACCCCGTGAAATACTGGACCGCCTGCACTCTGAGGATGATCTACTTTCTGTGTTGTCAACTCCACAGTCAGATTACTCTGAGAATCAGGACAGTGACAGTCAATCTCAGTGTGAAGCTGACGAAGCAGATAGTCCCAGCACTGCTGACCATGGTTTTACTGAACCTACAACTGCAGACATACCTGGAAATATTTTAATGAAACGGAAGCAACCGGTAGCCGCTCAGTTCAGTTCAAGCAGGCTGAGCGCATGGTTAAGAGAAGCAAAAGTTGTCATGACTGTGGATACTAAGTTCAAGCAGGCTGTGCCCACGGTTAAGAGAAGCAAAGTTGTCATGACTGTGTGAACTAAGTTCGAGCAGACTGAGCGCATGGTTAAGAGAAGCAAAGTTGTCATTACTGTGTGAACTAAGTTCAAGCAGGCTGAGCGCATGGTTAAGAGAAGCAAAGTTGTCATGACTGCGTGAACTAAGTTCAAGCAGGCTGAGCGCATGGTTAAGAGAAGCAAAGTTGTCATGACTGTGTGAACTAAGTTCAATCAGACTGAGCACATAGTTAAGAGAAGCAAAGTTGTCATGACTGTGTGTACTAAGTTCAAGCAGACTGAGCGCATGGTTAAGAGAAGCAAAGTTATCATGACTGTGATCTTAGTTCAAGCAGACTGAGCGCATGGTTAAGAGAAGCAAAGTTATCATGAATGTGCGTACTAAGTTCAAGCAGACTGAGCGCATGGTTAAGAGAAGCAAAGTTGTCATGACTGTGTGAACTAAGGGAGATAATGTTGCTTTCCCAATTGCAGCAGTAATTAGGGGGTCGAGGTGACTCGAGAAATATGCTTGCTGTGATAACTGATATTAGTGACAAGGAACAATACACAGTTGGATGCCCATCTGGGTTACACAGAGGTAAATACTCTCGTAATCAATTTGATTTATGTCCAGAAAAGCTTCTTTCATTGGAAGATATTGACACTTCCAAGAACTTATCTTTGCGTGAAGCAGTGAAGTCGGAATCATTGCCTGGTAGTCAAGGGTTCAAGAAGTGGAACTGCGGTGGAAGAAACAAATGTCAAACAAAGAGATGCAACTGTAGAAATAATCTATCTTTTTGGTAATAGTATGTGCCATTCTAGCCTAAACTGCTGTCACAAATGAACTTTTCACTGTATATGTGTGTTAACAGTGGTTTGATTATTTCAAAACACTAAATATGAAACAAAGATGTAAATGTAGACAAAAACACAATCTTATGTGAAATAGTAGGTGCCATTCTAACCTAAATTGCTGTGACAAAAGAACTTTTAAAATGTTATTTATGCCAATAAATCTTTCAAATATTTTGTTCAATGTTGTGAGCTTTCTTTTGTTTGTTTGTTTGTTTAACGACACCACTAGAGCATACTGATTTGTTAAGCATCGGCTATTGAATGTCAAACACTTGGTAATTTTGACACGTAGTCAATTGTGAGTCAGCCTCCAATGGGTGTTGAACCACTATCTTCAGATTGATAGTCCGATATCCTACCTCTGGATCACTGAGGCTCACCATAGCTTTCAGTGATTTGGTTAAATACCTGGTGTTCTAATTTAGTCAATATTATGTAAACTGACTACATGTATACATATCAGCAATACACATCAAAAATGTAAAATACAATTCTTAACTATAATAAACTTTTCAAAATAAGCAGCGGATATTCGAACAGTAAAGGTAATAGGACTATTTATAGTGACAGTACGTAGTGAGTGCCAGAGCATAATTCAACAGTGACATGGTTAAATGAATAGTCCATTTCAGGATGAACATAAATAATTACGCATCCAGGATTTGTGATTTTATCAGCTTATTCAAATTCCCACTGACCTACTACCGTTATAATCATAATCACCATCACTGTTACCAACAGGTGTTCACTGGAACAAAGAATTGTGCGTTATCTCCTAATTTGCTTGGGTCGTGCGAACTACAAAAATATCTGTGTTGGTGATATATTAATATTAATATGATGGCTGTGTACATTTCTAGTCCGATTTGATTCATGGTGTTCATACGTTATTTAATAAAGCACAACACGTTTAACCCAGTAATGCAAATAGTATTTATTTTAAAAGTACATTTGTAATATGAAAGTAATATGAAAACAACTTAAATGGTTTTGAAATTAAACAAAAAGATAAATTATATTCACAATGTGAAACAAATATTTTGTATTTTAATTTTTTATTCAAACATAATTGTCATAAAAGGAAAAAGTATTTTTGTACTTTTTTCGCGCTTATCTTATCATGTTTATTGTCCAGTTAGACACCATAGTGTCACGATGTACTGTTCCTAATTGTACTGTCATTAATATGAGTCAAACATTCGTGTTAAAACTGCCAATAATATTACATAAACATTCGTGTTAAAACTTTCAATAATATTACACAAACATTCTTGTTAAAACTATTAATAATATTACACAAACATTCGTGTTAAAACTGTTAATAATATTACACAAATATTCGTCTTAAAACTGCCAAAAATATTACACAAAATTTCGCGTTAAACTGCCAATAATATGAGAAAAAAACAGTCGTGTTAAAACTGCCAATAATATTACACAAACATTCGTAGTAAAACTACCAATAATATTACACAAACATTCGTGTTAAAACTAAATAATATTACACAAACATTCGTGTTAAAATTGCCAATAATATTACACAAACATTTGTGTTAAAACTATCAATAATATTACACAAACATTCGTGTTAAAACTATAAATAATATTACACAAACATTCGTGTTAAATGTATCAATAATATTACACAAACATTTGTGTTAAAACTGCCAATAATATTGCACATACATTCGTGTTAAAACGATAAATTATATTTCACAAACATTCGTGTTAAAATATCAATAATATTACACAAGCATTAATGTTAAAAATATCAATAATATTACACAAACATTCGTTTTAAAACTATCAATAATATTATACAAACATTCGTGTTAAAACTATCAATAATATTTTACAAACATTCGTGTTAAAACTAGCAATAATATTACACAAACATTCGTGTTAAAACCATCAATAATATTATAGAAACATGCGTGTTAAAACTGCCAATAATATTGTACATACATTCGTGTTAAAATACTTAATATTACACAAACATTCTTGTTAAAACTGTGAGTGTGACAGAAACCTTATCGATGGCTTTCTCTGCATGATACCTCTATCTGATGAACTATCTACAAAAGTGGTGTTACTCATTTACTGGTAGTGATAGCACTATTATAGTGGGCTAATTTACAGTTGAGGACAGGTGTATGATAGATATATCGCTACAACACTGGTGTATTACAGGTAGTGGTATTGTTTTATAGTGGGTAAATCTACAGGTCAGGACAGGTGATGAGAATCATGAAACACGCATTAGTATGGTCAACTGAAATACAACAATTAGTGGGTGATAAAATTGGAAGCAGATGTATAGATTGCTCGGTCATCGTAGAGGTCACTGGAGGTCATTGAGAGATGGGAAGGAAGGTCAGCCAACACAACTGTCACGTTTGTCTCTTGTAGTGGTATGGCATGACATATGACAGTCTTAATTACTGGTAATTCACTTCAGAGAAATAGTACTTATATTCAAATTAAAATGGTTTTTTAAACAAATTGCATTATCATTTTTCAGAATTATCTAAGGAAAATAGTTTTATTTTATTCCGTGGCTATTAGATGTCAGACATATGATGTTTTACGACTTATGGATTTCAGAGGAAACCCGCTACCTCCACATGGGCTACTCTTTTTGATTAGCACCAAGGGATCTTCCCACATACAGGACATCACATACACTAGTTGATAAACCAGTTGTGGATCACTAGTCGGAGTATTCACTCTCTATTGGAGCCGGAATCAAGATTAAAAAGCCTCAACTGAGATTCGATCCCAGTACCTACCAGCCGTGAATCTGACAGCTTAACCATTGCGCCATCAGAGCTGGGATTTTTTTTCAGAAGTATAAAAGAAATATTTATTACCTATATGGTTCAATGTAAATTTTATGTTTAGAAAACTACGAACCGATGTGTGAATGTCTATTTTCCGTCAGATTAATCTGCGCACTGCTATTTCGCTTTTTCACAACAAAAAGATCCGTAGATTAAAAATAAATAATACTTTATTTTTCTCCACTAATAATTGGGAATGGTTTTTGTTTAACTGTTTTGACTACATATTTTGACAGTAGATTTATACGACTGAGTTCTAAATGCGATACACATAACCAGATCATTCTTTACCGCGCCAAGTGGGAATAGATGAAGCCTATGTTATTACAGTGGGTCGCGGAAAAGTGACATTTGTGAAAACATGCACATTAATAATAAGAAATAGCTATTACAAATATTATATAGTTGTTTTGTTTTTTTAAAGTTTAAGTCCGTGGACGGATATTACCGACAACTATCGAAAGCAGAACTTTTTTATTTTAATATTTTTGTTTGTTTTCTTTTCAAATCATAATTAAATGATTTTATTCAACCAAATTGATATATGAATGAATTTAGAATACTACCAATATAATAGATGTGAAATTGCTTACATTTTCCACTTGATGTTTAAGAATTTACATGTTATTTAAACAAACACCTAATAAGTAAAACGTCAGAAAGGCTGTTATATCCAGAAGTACTTTACAATATTTGTTTCACAACCAGGGGCAGCACAGTTTGTTAAAAGGCATTGCGTGATGATGGTATGAACGGATTGTTGCAGAGAGGCGGCAGGTGGACAGAATATGTGAGTTCAGTGTCATTATTTGACACATAACGGATAGAATATCCCGTACAATAACACAATGCCATAAATAACGTATCGAATTCGGCCGGGTTAAATAACTTTGCAAATTAATGATATTAAATGGTATGCAAACGAATTAATACATTCATTAATAAACAAATTAAAGTAAATAGAGAGAAATGGCTGTATCTTTAATTGGAGATGAGGTCAGAATTTAACAAAAGCTGAAATAATGGTCTGGTCGTTTCTAGAACGACCATTTTGAACATATTTATAGAACTGACATGTGTCCGCCTTGTGAAATTGCCAAAACCAATACAGGTTCAAGCACGCTGTCATGGTCACACAACTCAGTTCCTTGTAATGTCTGTCCGGGATCGAGATTAGTGTTAGCAGAAGATACGAAACCCGCTGTCTCCTTCCAGTATGTCTGCTCTAAACTAGTTTGTTGTACATATTTTAGTGCTTATATCCAATTAGTATTCAAGAACGCTGTCCAGGGCACACAACTGGTTTCCTGTAATGAGAGATGAAACCCGCTGCCATCATCCAGTATGGTTACTCTAAACTGGTTGGTTGTACTTGGTTGGTTGTACATAGTTTAGTGCTTATATCCAATTAGTATTCAAGAACGCTGTCCTGGGAACACAACTCGGTTTCTTGTAATGAGATATTAAACCGATTGTCATCGTCCAGTGTGGCTGCTCTAAAGGGTGGTTGGTTGTATTTATTTTCGTACTTATATGCTATTAAAATTCAAGCGCGCTGCCCTGGGAGCGTTACTCAGTTCCATGTACTGTAGGTCCAGGAGAGAGTTTAGTGTTAGTAGAAGAGACGAAAGTAATTGTCGCCATCTTGTGTGGCTACTCTTACGTATAAGTTAATTTGTTTTACTGGTCATATTCGTGCTTATAATTATCCAATTAAGGTTCAAGCACGCAATCCTGGCCATACCTCAAAGCTTCTTGTGCTGTTTGTCTTGGACGGAGGTTAGTGTTAGAGAAAAACGAAACCCGCTGCCGCCACACTAATGCAGCAACTCTTATTGATTAGCTTTAAGGGATATTTTATCTGCACTATTCCAGAGGCAGGATAACACACACGACAGCCTTTCAAAATGTCATAAGTCGTGTAAGTGGTTAGGTGTAAGTGGTTAGGTGTAAGTGGTTAGGTGTAAGTGGTTAGGGGTTAGATGTAAGTGGTTAGGTGTAAGTGGTTAGGTGTAAGTGGTTAGGTGTAAGTCGTTAGTGGTTAGGTGTAAGTGGTTAGGTGTAAGTGGTGTAAACCTATCCACGGAGCACTCTGGGTTCAAAAATTCAATCCTCGACTGGCCTTTGATCCCAGTACCTACCAGCCTCGAGTCTGATAATGTAACAACGACACGACGGGGACCTGTAGGAACATAACCCAGCACGCTAGCTGAGTATTATACTATATACGTTAGAATGACACAGTCAGTGCAATACAGTGACTGAGTATTATACTATATACGTTAGAATGACACAGTCAGTGCAATACAGTGACTGAGTGTTATACTATATACGTTAGAATGACACAGTCAGTGCAATACAGTGACTATTATACTATATACGTTAGAATGACACAGTCAATGCAATACAGTGACTATTATACTATATACGTTAGAATGACACAGTCAGTGCAATACAGTGACTGAGCGTTACACCGTATACGGTCGAATGACACAGTCGGTGCAATACAGTGACTGAGCGTTACACCGTATACGGTCGAATGACACAGTCAGTGCAATACAGTGACTGAGCGTTACACCGTATACGGTCGAATGACACAGTCAGTGCAATACAGTGACTGAGAGTTACACCGTATACGGTCGAATGACACAGTCAGTGCAATACAGTGACTATCACTTCTAGAGATTTTCAACTGGAACAATTACAAAAACCACAATGTATCAATGATATATAACAATGTATTGATTAGTGTCCAAAGTGCGTGTCCTTACACATGTTTAGTCGAGCTACCACATTATCTGTGATGTTAGTCAAATTACAAACAAACGATCTATTCAATTATCATTTTTAATGGTATAATAAATTATCACTTGACAAAGATTTCAACAGTGACAAAGATTTCAATAGCGACAAAGAATGTAGTGGTATTATTTACCTATTGTTTGATTTAATTAGTACATCTTTGTCGCAATATACCTGTATACCTTTTGTTACTACGCATATAAAACTACCATGTTATATTACAAGTTACCCCGACTTATTTAGTTTTCTCTTGCAGACTAGTGTCACGTTCTACTTGATTGTTCATTACACACTGATATAACGTCAGATCTTCTTAACCACCGTAAAGCATTACTTTTCAATTATCACGATTGTACAAACAGAAAGTGTGTTTTATCTTGTCTTGTCTCGAGATATGTATATTAGCTGCCAAACCTACCTTAATATTCTTAAATTAAGAAAATCTATTTTATATACATGTACTATGTTTTAACTGTATAATATGTGTTTATTTTGTTAATTTTATTGTTAATCTCTCGTAACTCAATAAAGAATGGCTCGTTACAATTTTATTATTTATAATGATTATAGTTTTATGTGATATTGTTGTAATGAGGTGAGACTTTAATAAACTGTCTGTCTTAAACATATATTGTCTTGTCTACTACACTCCTCTTTAAACAATAAAACAGACAAATAATTAATATTTTAAATAATCATTTTATTGAGACTTTACGGCAAGCTATTAAAATTGCTAACGGTATAAAACTTTAGAACGGACAGTGTGGAGGCAGGTGTTGTTACGTGGTTACGTAACAACCCGATACCGATCTGGCACTGGCTCCCAGTATAATCACTGCACTGGTCAACGAACAATTATACGCCGCGAATGCAGATTAGGTGAAGTCACCTCAGGTCAAGGACTCGTAAGAACGAATTTATTAAAGAGTAGAAACACGTAGAACATATATGTTAAACATAAACACCTGTTTCTCAGAAGTAAACAACTGGATTATTCTAGATGTGTATGCACACAGAACCTGCCACGCATATCATTTAAATACATTTTAATAATGTTAAAATATACATGTATACTTGACATGACACTTCCAGGCCTTTCTCCAGGATTTATTTAAGGAGCTTACATACACCATCTGTTGAAATTTAGCTAGTCCTGCAAGCCATGTTATAATCAATTCCAAGGTGCTTGTTAAAATGCATGATGTACCTACCACAACATGAGACAATGTTTTAATAAGTACCGTATCAAATTAGGTTGTTTGTTTTTAGTTTGTTTTTGGTGTTATTTTAATGTGTATATATCTATATCCATTAAGATCTACAAAAATAAAGCTCTACAACACATTACTTTTTTTTATATAGAAATCATCATATGATATGCAATAAAATCACTCTGATAGGGTACTGGGGTGGCTACCGGCGGAGAGGGTTTCAGTATAATTATGTTCAACTGTAAAGTACTAATACCATTTTCTTAATTAGCTCTAAATGTGAATGCTCATCTAAGATATTACATTTAATAAGAGAAATCATTTTGGAATGACATATTAACCCGAGATCGAGCATACAATATCAGGAAAATATGTTTGTTGGGTTCACTTTTTAATTTAGATGGTTAGCATTATAAAATTATTTTAATAATTATAAAATATGACAGAAAGATTAAGGATTTACGAAGAAACAATTAGTTGTGAACCTGTTTACGATATCGTTTAATATTTTATTAAATTCGTATAGAATTAATCATTTATAAACTGATTTGGTTTTCTCATTGGCAAATATAAGCAATTAAGCAGTACCAAATGGTTGTTAGTTGTTTACTTTAATGTACTAAGATGAATCAGTGAGCGTACCTGAGTTGGAATATCGTCATGATAATTAGCATCTACTTTCTTATAGTTACGTATAAGGAAGTACATTGTTTAATCAGAATCTGTTAGGTAAATAAAACAATATGGCATTCACGTCACACGACAAGTAGTCCACAACTGGTTTAACAAAGGCCGTGGTTTGTGCTATTCTGTCTGTGGGATAGTGCATATAAAAGATCCCTTGCT
>JAULBS010024000.1:0-10591 GCA_032355785.1 Symmetromphalus regularis
TCGATTTTGGCAATTTTAAAATGGACTGAACAAACAAGAACTATATTTTTCATCATTACTGGACTTATTTCAGTCCATTGTAACTAATTTTGGTTTTTACTGTAAGCGTTATTTTTCGATTTGACCATTCAAAATTTGGCTTTCTGAGAAATCAAGAAAAGAGCACTGATATTTACAGGACTACGCAAGACTATCTGTTTGTTAAATTGTTTGTAGTTATAATGCTGTAATAAAAAGTTTGTTATTTTTCAAAATACAATTAAGTGACTGTAATTTTATTTTTTAACTTACCCACAAAAAGAAGCGAGTTGTTTTGTTTCAAGTTTTATGCAACAATTCACAATGACAATGTCGGTCAGGTGCATTAGGCCTATCATGGCATAAACTATTGTCATTGTTTGATATTAATGACTTATCTATATCTAACTGATGTAAGATTCTGTTTATCTTATCGCCACACAATGATAAATTACAAGCTTGCAGTACATGCATACCACTAAAAACTATTTAAGGAACATTAGAAGGGAATGTAGAATTAGCCCATTCCTCTGAAATGAAACATACGTAACAATAAAATCTGATTCTTTCATAAAATGATTAAGTTAGCCATATTTACCACTTTACTTTAAAGGGCAAATTGCAATATCATCAAATCAAAAATGTTTTAATAGATGACATCACTGTTAGAAAACGTGAGTCTAAAGTGTATGACTTGTAACATGATTGGACTTCGTGTATGAAACTCTCAAGTGTTTGTATCGAGACATTGAATACTGCTTGCCATTCCAGTGTCAACCAACATAAAGGTTGTTGAAAGTGGCAAGATGGTTGTCTACTATATCGGCTAGCAATATCGCTGCTTCAGAACTGAAAAGGGTGTAAATTAGGGTAGCAGTAATGGAGAAAAGCGCCCAAAACGATTTCTCACCTAGACACAAGTTGCATGTGGAATATCTTTTGATTTCAAGATAATTATGGGATAGCTTCAAAAACCTACAATCACCCTTTGTGGACCAGATGCGGCTCACTTAGGGACATTCAGTGATAACAGTAAGTGCCAAATCCAGACTTACACCCTTTCGGTTCTGAAGCAGGGAAATGTTCTATGGAATCCAGATCCGGAGAATAGTCAGGTTAGTTTAGTTATGAGGAACAGAGTTCCCTTAATTCTTTTGACTAGTGTATACACATATCTATATTCAAATAACGATTAAACTTTATATCACTTGATACAGTCCACTGTAATCTTCTTACAAGCAAACTTCTCATTGCAGTGATGCATAGCAACAGCTTATGAACAGATTTGGAAATGCGTGTTTTTAAACAATCCATGGATGTCTTTATAACCATAACGCTGATATCAACTCTAACCGCTGGTGATTATCCATTCCGTAACACGTCACTTCCTTGGAAGAAAAGAGTAGACGACTTGGTCAACCGGCTCAGTTTGGAGGAAATTAAGGAACAAATGTCACGTGGAGGGGCGGGACCGAAAGGCGGACCTGCCCCGCCTATCTCCCGTCTTGGTATCAAACCTTATTCGTGGAACACGGAATGTTTACGTGGTGACGCCAGTGCCGGAAATGCAACAGCATTCCCACAATCCATTGGTCTAGCGGCATCTTTCAGGTATGTTTTGATTGCATTTATATATTGAGAAGTACTATTTTATGTGTTACGATCTTGTATAATTAATAAATATCATTTTCGTTATTTTAAATTGTGTTCTATTTAGTAAAGCCGCGAAAGAAAAATGTTTTTAGTTGATCTATTTTGTTTAAAATGGTTTTAACGTTATTTTAATAATACAGTACCATTCACTGACTCAAAAGACAAACGAAACACAGTTTTATAAAGAGATCTGTTTCTGAATTTACAGAAACATCAACTGTTAGCATGTTACAATTGAAATATACAATGATTATGGGATTCTGGACACCCGTACAAAACAGAGACAAAGGGACGTATTAGAAAAGACACTACTAATTTTACATAAGCTTTGTGACACTATAATCAGATACTAACAATTCGTTAAGACGCACCAGCTGAGTTATTCTGATATCCGATTTTCAAACAGATATTTACGATTTGTATTGCGGACAGTCACAACTGCGTTGTCGGAGACTAGTTGACACTAAATTACAATGTTATCTAGTCAGTAATCGAAAGTTCGTTTCTGGGACTGGACTAAAATGTCTGGGACTGGACTAAAATGTCTGGGACTGGATTAAAATGTCTGAAACTGATTAAGATTGTCCGCAACACATGGGTTGTGAACAAACTGCAATCTAAATCCTACATCACAGTACACAACGCTACGCAACATATGACTTGTGAACAAAGTAAAGTTTGTTTTATTTAACGACGACTCTAGAGCACATTGATTTTCAACTTATCATCGGCTATTGGACGTCAATCATATAGTCATTCTGACATATGTATTTGGAGGAATCCCGCTGCCGCCACTTAGGCTACTCTTTTCCGATAAGCAGAAATTTATCTTTTATATGCACCGTCCCACAGCCAGGACAGCACATACCACAGCATTTGATGAACCAGTTGTGGACCACTGGTTGGAACGGAAAATAGCCCAAACTGCGAATGGGTCCACTGAGAAGGATCGACCGGTTCACAGGCGGACACGCTACCGTACGAGCTACATCCCGCTCGAACAAACTGTCCTCTAAGACCTAGATCACAGTACACAATGCAACTTATTCAACCTGATTATTTTAACAGTATTGTCTTTCACACTATTCGCTCAACTCAATATGATTCTGACGGTATTGAGATAAAATTCCTTCAGAAAATCCAACATGGGGTAACCAAGAAACATGAACGTCTGCGTCTTTGTTCTTGTTATAATAATAATAATAATAATAATAATAGCGTCATGTACACCTTTCACATTACGTGACCCAACAACTCAGTTACGTTGTAGACCTTTCACATTACGTGACCCGACAACTCAGTTACGTTGTAGACCTTTCACATTACGTGACCCAACAACTCAGTTACGTTGTAGACCTTTCACATTGTACGTTGATCGTCGGCTCGGTCGAAAATCAGCCGTAGACTCAATGCACACTACTTATTGCAACTGTCCAATTAAGTTGCTTTGTATAATATGATCAAGATTTTAGTAAGGAAATAAAGAACTGTCATTCCTTGTAGCCCATCGCTGATATTCAGAGTGGCTGAAGCTACTGGTGTAGAGGTTCGTGCTAAATATAACGACTACGTCAACAAAGGACAATATGGAGATCACAAAGGAATCAGCTGTTTCAGCCCCGTCATCAACATCATGAGAGATCCCAGATGGGGACGGAATCAAGTAATTTAACTAAGAATCACCCAAATAAACCAGGCCCGTACGCAGGATTTTCTTGAGGGGGTTGCGTTTGTGAGGGTCCGAATGTTTTATTTTCGTTTTTAACGTTATTCTAGTAAATTAGCGTCAATCCAAATTTGCCTTTACGTCCCGCTTCCATATTTATAGAGAGACCAGAAGTAGGTCAAATAAAAATATATTACTTTTGGATACCAAGGATATTGCAAATTAAATGTCAACATACCTTTTAAATTTGTATTGACTTTCTTTCTAAATTATTGTTTTATTAAAATGTTCTCTTACCACTTGTTAAGCTAACCAATGCTTGAATAACCGAGACCTGGTATTAATAGCTCAAACAAAATTTCACTTGTAATTAAAAAAACATCTCTCAAACTAGGAACAGTACCATTAATATAGTTATTTTATAAATCTAATCTGTATACATATGATAGTAACCCAAATATTAAAATAAAATATAAACTTCTGTAATAATAAAACTTAAGATACCTACATTTTAAATGTTAATTTTAATCACAAAATATAAACTAAAATATTTAGAATTTACAAATAATGTATTTCAAAATGTGTTACTTCTAATCTTGTCTTCTGAAATATATATATATATATTTTTAAAATCCAAATTCGCCTCTTTATTCCATGAATCATCGTAAGATTTCCATATTGTTTCTGTTGTTCTTTCTCCTGAAACATTCTATAAAATCCTTAACTCTACGAAACATTACAAGACAAAAATCTATATTTAGTTTTTCATTAAATGTACAATGATGCCCTAAGTCCTATGAACTACCGTAAGACAAAGATCTCCATTTTGTATCTCTTGTTCTTTGTCAGGAAACATATGGTGAAGACCCTTTCCTTAGTGGACTTTTGGCTGAACACTTCGTGAAAGGACTTCAAGGTAACAACTCGAGGTTCATCCGAGCCAATGCCGGCTGTAAGCACTTCGATGTACACGGAGGTCCCGAGAACATCCCTGTCTCTAGGTTCTCGTTTGACGCCAAGGTTAGATCAATAAAGTTTACCTAGGACCGTTGTTTATAGTGAGGACAGTCTTTAGCAGTCAGCCAATGCGAGTACATAAACAAGCACGTTAAAAGTGATGTGATAAAATGGTAGAATACTTAGAAACTGTACCTAAAGCAAATTAGTAATAAACTAATTATATATATATTTATAATATTATGAAACAACACACTTTGATAATGAAATCTGTTTCTAACGTACATATGTTTAGGTGTCTGAACAAGACTGGAGGATGACGTTTCTACCACAGTTCAAGGCATGCGTCAAAGCGGGGAGTTACAGCCTTATGTGTAGTTACAACAGGTAAATCACTGACTCACTGACTCACTCACTCACAGTGACTGACTGGCTGGCTGGCTGACAGTGACTGGCTGATGGACTGATTCCAACTACCAACGAACGAACGAACGAACGAACGAACCGACCGACCGACCCACCAACCAACCAATCCACCCACCGAACAACCAACCAACGAACCGAACAACCAACCAACCAGCCAGCCAGCCAACCAACCAACCAACCAACCAGCCAAACCCAGCCAACCCAACCCAGCCAGCCAACCCAACCAACCAACCAACCAACCAACCAGCAACCAATCAACTAGTCCATTGATTCAGTAGTCTATCCATCAAATGTGTCTATTCATATTTTTATTAATTCAATCATCCATTTAATTCATCAGTCAATCCATCCATTCCTGTCATGACAAAATAATGTATTTACACGATTATTTATTATTTATTAATTAAACTTAATTAATTTATAAATTATTTATTAATTAAACTTACAGAATAAACGGCGTACCTGCGTGTGCGAATGGCAAACTGTTGACCAAAATTCTCCGACAGGAGTGGAATTTCACCGGCTACATCGTCAGTGACGAATCAGCCATTGAGAATATCATCAACGACCACCACTACCTGAAGACCCCCACCGAGACGGCAGCAGCTTGCATCAATGCCGGGTGCAATCTTGAGTTGTCCTCAAATGATGCCGATCCGGTGTATTATTCAATGCGTAAATATACTTTCTCTTAGTCTACTAATGCCCGAGAAACATGTGATTCTTATGAACTCAATGGTTATGATGAAAGTACCAGCATGATTTAATTATTTCTTTTTCATGAGGGGTGGGATGTAGCGTATTGGGTAGAGTGTCCGCCTGAAGTGCTTTTGTAGTAGGATCAAACACCCTCGGATTCAATCTCTGACTGGATTTATTCCTGCCCCAACCAGACCTCAACGACTGATATATCTAAGGTCGTGGTATGTGCTGTCCTGTCTGTTAATAAGTGTATATAAAAGATCCTTTGCGGCTAATGAGAAAGATGTAGCGGGTTTCCTCCGCAGAATATTTATCAAAATTACCAAATGAATGACATCCAGAATCCGATGATTAATAAACCAGTATGTTCCGGTGGTGTTAGTAAGCAACACAACAACAAACAACAACAGCAACCTTTTTTGTAAGAGAAACGATAAGCATGCAATATGCTGTATTTGTGAAGTAACTTTAAACGACAACTGATTATTGGAAGCTATATGTATCATCAGAACGGAGAACAATAGTTTGTATATATGACATCGAATTAGGTAATATATATATTAGTGAAGGGTCGTAACGATGGTATAAGTATCAAATTCGATGCTTGGTTTTACAATTGGGGGATCATACAGTGCATATGCAAATAATAGCAAGTGGTTACGTTCGCGTTCTGTGTTTTGGGGACCATTTGACACACACACACACACACACACACACACACACACACACACGAATGCATGTATATGTACATGCGCAAACGCACACAAAATAAAACACAACTCATAGAATTTAACGTATTAACGTACTATTTCTGCTGTCTACAGTTGACGCAATCAAGAAAGGGATGCTGACGGAAGATGTAGTTCGAGAGAGCGTCAAACCACTGTTCTACACGAGGATGAGGCTGGGCGAGTTCGATCCACCAGACACCAATCCGTACACCAAACTGAATCTTTCTGTCATACAGAGCAAGGAGCACCAGGAACTAGCTCTGAGTGCCGCCATGCAGTCGTTTGTGCTGCTTCAGAACCACTACAGCTTTCTCCCACTGACGAAATCAGTATATAACAAAATAGCTGTAAGTATCGCAATCCATCCATCCACCCACACACACTCTCACCCATCCATCCATCCATGCACCATCCATCCATCCATCCATGCACCATCCATCCATCCATCCATCCATCCATCCATCCAAGGCTCAATGTAGGTGTACACAAGTTACATCGACCAATGGTTCGCAACAGGTTTATCGAACACCGTGACTTGTGCTATCCTGTCTGTGGGATAGTTCATATAAAAATCCCTTGCTGCTTATAGATAAGAGCGGCGGAAGCGTTTGCTCTATTCTAATACTAACCTCTGTCCTGGACAGACAGTACAGGAAGCTGAATTGTGTGCCCAGAACAAGGTGCTTGAACCTTAATTGGATATAAACACGAAAATAAGTATAACCAACCAACCGCTCTTAGAGTTACTATTTTCGATTTACAGCTGGTTTCTGACTGGCCACTTTTCCGTTCCAGCCAGTGGTCCACAACTGGTTCATCAAAGGCCGTGGTATGTGCTGTCCTGTCTGTGGGAGGTGCATATAAAAGACCCCTTGCTGCTTATCTGAAAGAGTAGGCTATATGGCGGCAGCGGGTTTCCTCTAATGACCATATGATTGACGTCCAATAGCCGATGATAGATAAAAATCGATGTGCTCGAGAGGCGTCGTTAAATAGAACAAACTTTACTGACTGGTCACTTTACCCAAGATCCATACAACACATGTTCATATGAGCCTCAGTGGTCCAGCAGTAGAATGTCGGACTCTTAAGCTGATGGCAGTGGTTCAAAACCCATTGGAAGCTGGCTCACACATAACCAAATGTTTGACATCCAGTACCCGATGATTAATAAACCAGTGTGCTCTTGTGGTGTCGTTAAACAAAATATCCCCCCCCACCCCTCAAAAAAACACAAAAAACAACAACAACCCTCAACCACAAAAGAACAACAATACATGTTCGTTTTTCATTACAGATTATTGGACCCATGGCTAACAACACTGAACAACAGTTTGGAGACTATTCTCCGACTATCGACCCAACGATGACTACAACACCTTTGCAAGGACTTGGAAAACTTGGCAAGGAGGTTAACTTCGCTGCTGGTTGCGACTCTAATGCTTGCACCAACTACCACGGATCAGATATCAAGAAGGCGGTCACAGGAGTTGAAGTAATATTTGTATGTCTTGGAACAGGTATGGTCACACACCATTTTGATGACCGTCAATGTATCACTACTATCAACAAAAATGGTTGGTTGGTTGGTTGTATTTATTTTCGTGCTTATATTCAATTAAAGTTCAAGCACGCTGTCCTGGACAAACAGTTCAGCTTCCTGTCCTGAGAAAGGACAGAGATTAGTAGGAGAGATAAACTTGCTGCTGCCACACTAATCCGGTTATTCGTATCGATAAGCAGCAAGGGATATGTTATATGCACTATCCCACAGACAATACTGCACATACCACCTTTGCTAAACCAGTTGTGGACCACTGGTCGGTGTTAGTGGTATACACCTACCCAGTTGGCAGTTTTATAATGGAAATTATAAGAAAGAATGTTACAGAATGGTATATATCGTACTGGTATATGATTCGGTGAGGTATATAAATCGGTGGGTTAACTTTAAATAGTATTCACGTGCGACTGGAGAACACCCGTGACGTCAAACAGGGATGTTTTTGTTGTAGTGATATTTTACTTCGATAACAATAAAAAGATGCTATCAGTTCGCATGTTTGCCGTACGTATTTATAATGTACATTTCCGCATAGCTAAAATCACAATTTTTCTTAATACACTTTTATATCATCGATAAACACATCAATATCTCCAAAAGTTCACTTTCAAAATTAATCACCTCTCGCACCAACTTACGTCGTCAGCTGGTAAGTTACAAAAATCTACGTCTCTTAGGCCACGCCTACATTGTTTTATTTCTATGGAAGACTAAATAAGTCATCTCCTGTTATGCGAAATACAGAGTAAACTACAATTTTCAGATTACCAGAAAGGCGATAGATAATTTTTTTTAGTCTTTATTAAATAAAATATAAATGAACCAAAATGAAATGAAGGATGCATTTCAAAAAAAATAAAAATAACAAGAACTAATTTTGAACATATGAAGATTAAAAGAATTATTATAGTTTTCGGAAATGTGTTACAGTTTTTCACTAGAAGATCCTTTGTGGAAATTTCAGCTTATACAAATAATAATTTTATTTTCATGAGATCTAAAACTTAAAGGTTCTGTGACTTTTTAAGGTGAAATTCTTGAACGAGAGGGATTTGACCGACCTGATCTAGAATGGCCAGGCAAACAACTTCAAGTGATACAAGACGCAGTCAAATATGGCAAGTAATAGATGCTTTTATCCAATTATGGTTCAAGTCCGAAAAACTAATGACATAACTCAGTTTTCTATGCTGTCTGTCCAAGAGAGAAATTAGTGTTAATAGAAGAGATGAAACCTACTGCTGCCACACTGATATGACTACTTTTATCGGCAAGTAGCAAAGCATCTTTTATATTCTCTATTCCAAAGCCAGAATAGCACATACCTTTCACAAACCAGCTGTAGACCACCGATAGGGGCAAGTGGTTAACAATTTGCTGAACACTCAATCTGGGTTAAAGCCAGTACTGCGTTTAAAAATCCCATGCATTTATTGAGATAATACAGTATTTAAATTAACAGCCGCACACCGTACGCTGCACTCCGCACACAGGATGCACGTGTGAGGAGTTTAAGACATCCAAGACCCCATCCCCCCGCCCAGCATCCTTAAATACACATTAAAAAGGTGATGTTACTGAAACTAAACAAACATTCCATTTGTTTTTGTCATTTAAACAACTTTTTTGTCAACTACATATGTATATAAACCCACAGGTCAACAAGCACCTATCGTTGTCTTTTTATTCAACGCCGGTCCTCTCAACTTAACATGGGCATACCACAACGATAAAATCGCCGCCATGTTTGAAGTGTTCTTCCCAGCCCAGACTACTGGGGAAGCGATGAGAAGGATTCTTCTGAAGGAACAACCTGGAGATGTCCCGGCAGGCCGACTTCCCAACACCTGGCCAAAGTACATAGACGATGTTAGTGCCTATTATTTTATTTTAAATAGCTAGGTTTTGGGGTTTGTTGGTAATATCCTTTATAAGTTAGCAATTCAGAAACATACCTATGATGTAAATAATCCCAATGACGTATTAAACGCATAGTCCCACGGACCCGTGACCTAATTAATTTCCAAACAAAAAAATTATTTTAAATATAAACATTTGATTTGTCTATAGAAGTACTTCATTCAACTACTTGCATAACCACTGCATCTCGCTTATTATCAATATTTCAAAAATAATAATTAATTATGCTCATGGACAAATAAATAGAAAAAAAATAACGTGTTTTGTTCGCTGAAGGAGGTGTGACGTATATATTTCATGTCCCCATAACGGGTATTCCCTCCATTAGCCATTCTTTTAAAATGTCTGAATATTTTTGTTGCTGCAGAATATTTCTTGAAATATTGAACTTTGAAGAATTCTATTTTTTTAATGTGAAAAAAATCGATCGACTATGCATGGAATTCCCTAGATCATGGTTCAGTTAAAACGTCTTGTGTGATATGAAAGAAATCTAGTATCACAAATGTATGCAAGTTTCATTTGTAATCAATATTTAGATCACAAAGGCTCTTAAATTCCGTGGGACTATGCCTTTAATCCATGGCCGAATCTCTAGGATTTTAGGTGCTTCTCACCTCCCCCTCCGATACCTTAATCTTTCAACCCGCTACAGATCAAGCCTAGTCAGCCGTATGGTTAACACGGCTCTGAATAATCCGATCAAGCAGATGGTGAAAGGGCCTAAGAAGTATTTATGTGATTGTCCCTTTTTACCGACGGTGAAAATGGTTTACGATTTACCTAAAGTCCATCCTCGCAACGTCAGGGGTCACTCCGGTCACCGAGTCCGTTTCGACCCCTGACAAACATAGTTTAGGAAAAGCTGGGCTGCGCTTCGTAGCAGGAGAAGATTTTGAAGCATCCAATCACAATTCGATTTTCAATGCCTCGGCCTTCACCTTATCGATGTAA
>JAULBS010024022.1:0-10591 GCA_032355785.1 Symmetromphalus regularis
TGCAGAATCACTGCAATGACAACTAACACAGTGGTGTTGTCAATCATTAGACAATAACAAAAGTAACAACTCCTGATAAGCTTAATTACAACCACTTGATTACAGTTAATTGAAGCACTGGTGATAGAATCGAGTGGAGTGTAACATATAAAATGCATTTTGTTCAAAAACATGTTTGGCAGATGGCGGATAGCGAGGGTGGCACTAAATAGAGGGAATTAACAAAAAAAACAATGGTACTTGGAAGAAAATTGGTGATACGAGAGGTTGGCATTAAATCGAGGGGCGATAAATTGAGGTTATACTGTATACGTAGCAAGAAATTCTGACATCAAATAGTCGATGATTAATTAATCAGTGTGCTCTAGTGATGTCATTAAACCAAACAAACAAAAATTGATCAAAAATAGGTCTTGGATTATCTTTATTTTACTGCCATCATATGTAAAGTGTGTCATGCTTGCGTGAAATAAAAATAAAAATATTGTTATAATCAAAACTATCCAGGGCCATAACGAGTGAAGATAGTAACAATTCGGGGGCACTTTTTTAACCAGTATAAAATAACTTTTAAGTAATGATGTTTTGTCTTACGCGCACATCTACATCCGCTAAAATTTGTTGGGCCTATTGCCTCTCAAGGGTGTCAACATTTTTTTTTTTATATATATATAATGTAACATTCATTGAAATTATGATAATTTCAATATGGAATCATTTGAACACTGTTATGAAACAAACACTACTTTCTTTCACTCGAAGAATGATTGACATCTGTAGCTGTTACAGAAATCATCATCTCCTTAATGGTTGGTTGTGTTTATTTTTGTGCTTATATCTAATTAAGGTTCAAGCATGCTGTCCTGGGTACACGGCTGAGCTTCCTGTGCTATCTGTCCAGGACAGAGGTTAGTTTTAGTAGGAGACACGAAACCCATTGCAGCCATACTAATGTGGCTACTGTTATTGATAAGCAGCAAGGGATCTTTTATTTGCACTATCCCACAGACAGGATAGCTCAAACCAAGGTCTTTGATAACCAGTTATGGACCACTGGTCGGTGTGAGTCATATACACCTACCCAGTGAGACTTGCAGATCACTCTTTCTGGGTTCAAGCCGGTATTTAAAATAAAAAATTGTGCTATTAGTGGTACGCAACTGGTTTGTCAAAGGCTGTGGTATGTGCTGTCCTGTCTGTGGGCCAGTGCATATAAAAGAACATTTGCTGCTTACCGAAAAGAGTAGCCTGTGTGGGTTTCCTCTAAAAATATGTCAGAATGACCATATGATTAACTTCCAATAGCTGATGATAAGATAAAAATCAATATGCTCTAAAGCATCGTTAAATAAAACTTTATTTTAAATTAAAAATCCCATGCCTCATCTGAGATTTGATCCTGGTACCTACATGTTGTGAGACTGGCATCTTAACAGAGAATGATTGATCCCTATAGCTGTTACAGAAATCATCATTTCCTTAATGTGAAACTGTTACGTGCCGGTTGGCTTTACACCGTGGTCGGTTACCTTGTAGAGATGTGAAGAGTTCTGACGACTCAATTCCATTACGCTGTCTGGGTCAGCAACTATTTTGTGAAAATGTCACTCACAGACATCCATTCTTAAAGTGACTGAGCTGATCTATGTTTGACTGTGTTTATCATTAATAGGAGTGGGATGTAGCTCAAACGGTAGCATGTCTGCCTGTGAACCAGTCAGTAGTCGGATCGATGCTTCTCAGTGGACCCATATGCAGTTTGGACTATTTTCCGTTCCAATCAGTGATCCACAACTGGTTCATCAAAGGCTGTAGTGTGTGCTATCCTGTCTATGGGATGGTGCATACAAAAGACCCCTTGCTGCTTATCTGAAAGAGTATCCTATGTGGCGGCAATGGGTTTCCTGTAAATACATATGTCAGAATGACCATATGATTGACGACCAATAAGATAAAAATCATTGTGCTCTAGAGGCATCGTTAAATAAAACAAACTTTACTTTTATCATTAATAATCTGTGATTGGTCTGGTTGGCTGAATGGAGGTACTTCAACGTTATTACTTGAATCTCTCTTTTGTTGGCTTTTTTATATACATTATTATCACACCTGTATTGATGTCTTTCTATACATAAATATTTTAATATATTGAATAACCGTATGAATTTAATACTACCGGTAATGGTTCTTTTAATTTAGGATATATTCATGCTTGTTGAATCAAGAAAAATAATTGTTTGTTTTAGTCGTTGTTTACAATTGTCAACATTTACCTGTTTCTAAAGAGTTCAATATTTTGAACCACACCGATCGACTTCCCTTGCTAATTAATACACTTAAAACATTGATTCTTTTTTAAAAGCTTTTAACATTTTAATGAAGAATAGAAATTTGAGGCTCGCCTACATTTGACTACGTGTGATTATTACCAAATGTTTGACATCCAGTAGCCAATGATTAATAAATCAATGTGCTCTACATGAAGTTGTGTCAAAAAAAAAATTAACAAAAATTCTATCAATATGAAATGTTGAATACACAAGAGATATTAAACAAATATATAAAATAAGCGTACATATGCGTTGAACTGCTTCAGAGACAGAAAGATAGAGTTGCAGATGCAATAATTAATTAACTTATTTTCAATCCTTTTCAGTGGACCCATTTGCAGTTTGGGCTATTTTCCATTACAACCAGTGGTTCACAACTGGTTTATTACATGCTGTGGTACGTGCTGTCTTGTCTGTGGGAAAGTGCATAAAAGACCCCTTGCTGCTTATCAGAAAGAGTAGCCTATGTGGTGGCAGCGGGTATCCTTTAAATAAATATGTTAGAATGACCATATGTTTGATGTCATATAGCCGATCATAAGATAAATAAAACAAACTTCTCTAATTTTTTTATGTACTAATGGTCTCCCACAGAGAGTAAAAATGTCATGTTAGTCAAAACTATACTTTGAGTCACCCACCTACCAGCCCAGATTTCATTGTTATAGTATTACTGTAAATCTGGAAATGTTGGCGAGCATAAAATATTAGTGAATTTAGTGAGGCCGTACAAAACTCTAATGTTTCAGGATACTAATATTTTATGACTCTTAAATGTTAAAAGTCATATTAAAATGAGCATGATAATACCCACCACTATGTCTCTATCATGGTCTGTCCCCCCACTTTTTGGACAAGAGTATGTTCCGTCCCCCCCCACTTTCAGGAACTCTCTATGTAATAAGTAAAGTTAAATACGTACTGTAAGATATTACTACACTTGCAACTGAAAAGTGTAGGTGGTATCGGTAAATACACTTACACTTTAAACAAAAGAAAACATGACAACGAGGCCGGAAGTGTGGTATAATCCTTGAAACAATATAAATATTTAGTACATCTGTGTACAAAACAGCCATACCCATAATGGCAAGTAAGAAAAAGAAAAGTTTGTTTTATTTATAACGGCGCATCTAGAGCACATTCATTTTTTATCTTGTCATCATCTATAGGATGTCTATCATATGGTCATTCTGACATAATTCTTTAGAGGAAACCCGCTGCCGCCACAGGCTACTCCTTCTGATATGCAGCAAGGGGTCTTTTATATGCACCATCCCATAGGACAGCACATACCATGACCCTTGATGAACCAGTTGTGGACCACGGTTTGGAACGGAAAACAGCCCAAAATGCAAACGGGTCCACTGAAAAAAATTGATCCGACGACCGACCGGTGTAGCAGAAATCACACACCATGCCCATATAGGTTAGGGGAGTGGCAATTTCCAGGGGAGGCGGGGTTTGTGATTTCCTAGGAAATTACAAATGGGGCTTAGTGATTTCCAGGGAGTTTGTAATTAGTTGTTACACCGGTTCATAGGTTTGATACAATATTTATAAACATTTAGTAAATCTGTATATGTAACCCATAACATACAAAATATCTCATAACATAATAATCCATAATATACAAAATATCTCAGTTCATATGAAAGTTCACGTCAAACTGTGACTTAATTGACATCAGTGGATTTGAACTTAGATGATTTTATTGGTTTCTTTAAATAACTATTCTTACTGTACTACTTTTTATAAAATTATTAAATGAAGACTGATTTCTGGATAATACTACTTTTTTTTTATATTGATTCATTTATACATGTGTATGTGGGTGTAACAGTTATTTGTGTTTTCAATAATCTGTTTGTGACGTCGAATGAAAGACATTAAAATTGATTTTGTGTGATAAATAGGATATCAATGTATATAAAGCACATTACTACCCTAAAACCATAAAGTTGATATGAAAAAACATAAACGTGATGTGAAATGGAAGCTTGTTTAATATCATATAAATATGAGTATTTTTAAATCTTTTTTTCACTTCTGACCATGATTTATTTGCCTGGCCAACAAAAAAAGTAAAAATTCCACTTTAATTTTGAAAAATATAAACCAACAATCAGATATAATTTTTCAATTTTTTCTGATTTTAATAGCCACCTGTGTAGCAAAGCCACTTTAAATGAGAGACATCATAGTATAAACACATTTATTACTCCAGTGGGTACTCATAACTGGGAATATTTTTCATATTTTCTCAGTAAGAGATATTATACATTGGTTTAACAAGACATTTCATTGGGTCGCCCTGGCCGTTATGACCAAAAAACTTTTGTAAACTAAATAAGAGATCATTATAATTTTGTAAAAGTGCAAATGATGTCACTAAAACTGGAAAAAGTACAATGTAATGTCATCCATAATGTAATAGGATAGCATTTCTCTAAACTGTCGCGCAATTAGGATGTTTATAGAGTAGAATGATTAAAATTGTTTTGGATAATAAATAGAATATCAAACTCATTACCATTCATTTTCAGATTTATGTCCCTTGTGATAAGCTCATGACAAAGGAACATTATTCCACTCAGATAATAAATGGCAACTCATTTAATATCCTCCATGTATTTCAACCTGTATATAAAAGCCACCTACTTATAACAACCATATTACTGTATTATTTGGTGGTGGTTATGTACAGGGTTGACTGTATTAAAGTACATCTGATATTCTTCATATAATTGTGGAGTGAGACGTAGCTCAGAAGTAGATCATTCCCAGAGGTATGATTTGTTGTTGGATCAATGGGATATTTCCTATTCCAATAAGTAGTCCACGACTGGTTTAACAATAGCCTTGGTATGTGCTGGAAACAGCATACAAGAGAAAAATTAAGATAATTTCATTGAACCATATCTCACTAATATTTGCACTTTATATCGAATATCCAGTGATTAACCAATGTTCTTGGGTGTCTTTACCTTCTCAGTAGACCCATTTGCAGTTCGGGCCATTTTCCATTCCAATCAGTGGTCTACAACTGGTTCATAAAAAATCATTGTATATGCTGTCCTGTCTGGGAAAGTGTATGTAGAAGATCCCTTGCTGCTTATTGGAAAGAGTAGCCTATATGGCAGGTTTTTTCTAAAGAAATATGTCAGAATGAACATATGTTTGATGTCTAACAGCTGGTGATAAGATAAAAATCAATGTTCTCTGGAGGCGTTGTTAAATAAAACAAACTTTACTTTTTGAGTGCCTATAAACCTTTAAACAAGCATTCCTTTCTTTAAATAATTGTTTTCTAACAGAAAAAAATACCAAACAAAAACATTTCAAAATAGTCATTTCCATTAACTGGAACCAAACATTATGAAAGTGTTCGATATTTATCATTTGTTATTACTATCATCAAGTCGAGCATGAAATGTTTATACATTTATATGTTCATTTCATGCAGTATTTATAGCTTGTTTATTTGAATAACACGGATACAACTGTTTTTCTTACATTAATGATTCATTATGCTCTAAATCAGACGGTTTGTCGTCTGACATGACAAGACAACATATCAGAATACCAGCGTTTTCAATTCAATAATACGTGTCAAAAGTAAAAAAAATAAAAATAAATAGTTTTTGAATAATAATAAAAATAAAAAAATCGTTTATACTATACACAATATATGAAAATACTTTAGTCCATAGCTTTTCTTCTTTTATATAGAAGTAAAAATTGTGGCATTTAAAATAAGACAAATATTTTTAATAAAAAAAAAAAAAAATAATATTCTTATCTCACTCCCATTAAAAACTGCTTAAAAATAATACTTTGTGCATGAAAAATGTAATATTCAGGGGTTATCCAATTTTTTCATCATTTTCACGAGTGATGATGAAAAAAATGGATGACCCTTTTATGAATATGCTTAGTGGCCCAGGTACTAAGATATCAAAGACTGATTTAGGCTTCTTGTTTATTGAAAAATTCATATTAAGATCCCCTTAGTTGGTCTTTTGAAAATCCACACTTCCACAAATAGGCTAATCATTTCAATTAACAAAATAGGTCTTGTTATGTACTATTCAACAGACAGAACAACACATCCCACAACCTTTTAACATGTACTCAATCAAAAAAGAAAGTATGCATGTTGAAATAGTTTTGTTTCATGGGGTGGTCACAGTATTGATCGATTGGCAACAAACACCTGCACCACTTGTGATATTACTGTATGCACACACCTCCTCTTAAATGATACAGTTATCTAATTCCAGAATTTCTGCCATGAACATAGTTTGGTTTATGAAATAAATGACTACTGATTACATGCATACTTTCTTTTTTGTTTAGATATACTAGTCATTGAATACTGACTAGAATAGATGAAAAAAGTAAAAAAAAGGAAAGTTTGTTTTATTTAACGACATCTTTAGAGCACATTTAATTTTTTCCTTATCATTGGCTATTGGACATCAATCATATGGTTATTCTGACATATTTATTTAGAGGAAACCCACTGCCGCCTCATAGGCTACTCATTCCAATTAGCAGCAAGGGGTCTTTTATATACATTGTCCCATAGACAGGACAGCACATACCACGGCCTTTGATGAACCATTTATGGATCACTGGTTGGAATGGAAATTAGCCCAAACTGCAAATGGGTCTACTGAGAAGGATCGATCCAATGACTGACCAGTTCTCAGGCACTCTACTGTTTGAGCTACTCAGTGAATACTGATTAGAATAGATGAAAAAAAGTCTACCAACTCTACTATTTAGCTAAATCACGTTCCTAACAGGAATAAAGTTGATTTGACCTCTGTTGGATGTAAGCAATTTAGTAAGTTATTGATGGCAGTGTCTGGGACACTGGAAAAACTGCAAACAGCTATTTGTCTTGTCATCCACGCAAATATTCCCCGTCTGGCATTGTTTGTTTGACAGAATGAATGTCTGATTATATTAGTATGTTTTTGACAGTTTGGCTCGGGCATGATATGAAGCAAAGGTGGGAAGGCGTGAATAATTGTATACTGGGTTTCACAGAAAACACACATCTAGAACTGAGTGGAAATATTTCACTTAAGTTATTAAAATGAATGTTACAGTGTTTTATGAACAGTGTTGTTTTTATATCAAGATCATAAGCTAATGTAACAACCACAGTGTGCTCTTATGGTGTTGGTAACCCACCAACCCCCTCCACTCCCAAAGAAAAAAACCCACTTGCTAAGTTCATAATTATATATATATATATATATATGTAAGTCAAGATGATTTTATTGTTAGAGAATGGCCCAATATTAATCTTGTTATTCCTGGATTATTTTATTGTGAGAGAATGGCCCAATATTAATCTTGTTATTCCTGGATAATTAGTTGTGAGAGAATGGCCCAATATTAATCTAGTTATTCCAGGATAATTAGTTGTGAGAAAATGGCCCACTATTAATATTATTCCAGGAAAATTTTTATTGTGAGAGAATGGCCCAATATTAATTTTGTTATTCCAGGATAATTTTATTGCAAGAAAATGGCCCAATATTATTCTTTTTATTCCAGGATAATTTTATTGTGAGAAAATGGCCCATATTCATATTGTTATTCCTGGATAAATAGTTGGAAGAAAATGGCCCATATTCATATTGTTATTCCAGATTATTTTCTTGTGAAACTTAGCACCTAAATATTAACTTTGCTAAACAAGACTAAAATTGGCTTACTTGACATTTGTTTTACATTTAAGCTGTTTCCACAGAAATTAAATTCCACAGTAAATCTGTTTATAAGATGACATTTTGATTCTCCAACAAAATGTAGCTTAATTTCCATTCCAACAATTTTTTTCATTTATCACTGAATAAGAAAAAAAAAATGGTGATTCCTGCATTATCTGGTTTCTGTCCTTTTTCCCCTAGTTTAGAAGTAAATTAAGTTAAAATAGATTTTTTTAAATAGAAATTTTGATCTTTATTCAAATGCTGCTGCTTTGATCATGGCTTATTAGATGTTGAAAAACAAGTTTTATTCACTGATCAATTCCAAACAATTTTTGGTTGAATGGACATTGAACTGTCAGTCGGAGTAGTTTTTTTCTTTTCTTAGAAATCAATTTAAAGCTGTAGATGCTTCTCAAATAATGGTTGATCTTTTCTAATCAAGGCCTGCGGAGTGTATTTGAAAGTGTGTGGGGGTGGGGGCACTGAAATGATCAGCAGCATTCTTGCAGAAACCCACTCATACTTCAAAAACTCTCCAGATTTCAGCCACTTTAATTTGTCACTGAGCCTGAAAATATTTTTGTGATTTTTTTTTGTCCTCTAAAAAGTGGGGGGGGGGAGGGGCAATAGGTCACAGGGCCCCCTTTACACTGCAGTGCCCGCTAATGGAAGAAATATTTAAGTTATCAAATCATTAATTGGCTATGGGATATGTTTCAACATGCTTACATCATTATATATATGTTCATGTTCAAGTATGTTTATCATGGATACAAATTCATAGCTTGTGTTAAAAATGAGGAAATAAGAATGTTTGCAGTATGGCTATATAACATATAAGGTCTGTCTTCAGTGGGGTGGTGGGGTACAGTTTTGCCTGTAAACACTGGGTGTTGAGCAACTGTTTATTGTCTCTCTAGTATTCTATTCTGTTAATATTAGTATGAGAAAAAGCTGCTTGTTTTGATAACAAATCATTGTTAACACTTATCTACAAACATATAGCACAAACCATGTCCTTGTTGTACTAGTTGTGGATCACTAGTCGGTTCATGTGATTGTATACCTCCTTACTGACCTTGGCAAAGCATTCACTCTGAATTGGAGTGTATATTAAGGTCATGTGGCTACTCTTATCGATAAACTGGCTTCCGTGGCACAGTGGTTAAGCTATCAGACTTGAGGCTGATAGGTACTGAGATCAAATCTTAGTCGAGACATGGGATTTTTAATCTCTGTATCGGCTCCAACCCAGAGTAAGTGCTCTGCAAGGCTCAGTGGGTAGGTGTATCCCACATACACCGACCAGTGGTCTACAACTGGTTTATCAAAGCCCGTACATATGTGCTATTCATGTCTCCTACTAACACTAACCTCTGTCCTGGACAGACAGCACAGGAAGACTTGTGTGCCCAGGACAGTGTGCTTGAACCTTAATTGGATATAAGAATGGGGAAAAAATATATAACCACTGCCACTCTTATAGATGAGCAGCAAGGGACCTTTTATATGCACTATTCCACAGACAGGATAGCACATACCACAACATTTGATAAATTAGTTGTGGGCCACTGGTCGGTGTAAGTGGTATATACCTATCCACTGAGCCTTGCAGAGCACTCACTCCTTGTTGGAGCTGATACTGAGATTAAAAATGCCATGCCTTGACTGAGATTCAATCTCAGTACCTACCAGCCACGAGTCTGATAGCTTAATCACTGTGCCACTGAGGTTATATATATATATAATATATATATATATAATATATATATATATGTATGTATGTGTGTGTATGTGTGTGCGTATCAACAGTTAACTATGTATTCTTTATTACTTATTAAACATTGTGGTGTTCTCACTTTGAATTTGAACTGGTACAATGGTACTTGATAAAACATCCTCTATACTGACATTGCTTTTTGTCAGATTTGTATTATTACAATACAGCAACATTACTTACCAATGGGAAAACCGTTGTAAATCACCAATCATTAGGAATATAAATGATGGAGATACATACCTACTGGGAATACAAATTGTACTCAAGATTTCATTAAGCTAGTCAGTGGTTTTTTCACTAACTGACATTAAACAGATTACTTGTATGTTGTTTGTCACAAGTGAGATAAGTTCTATGTCATTTACAGTTCATGTGGTTTAAACGCTCAGCTGGATATTGTTAGCCATGATACATGGCACTTTAAGGGTTATACCAATTCCAGCCATCTGATTTATTAAATTTTGTTTTCATTTATTGTTTATTGTTTGATATATAGAGAATAACTGGTAATGATGTTGAAAGTGAGCTTTATCCTATAGGATGTTTGTTTTATCCTGTAGGATATTAGCTCTATCCTATAAGATATCAGCTTTATCCAGTAAAATACTGGCTTTATTCTGTAAGATATTAGCTTTATTCTGTAAGATATTGGCTTTATTCTGTAAGATATTGGCTTTATTCTGTAAGATATTGGCTTTATTCTGTAAGATATTGGCTTTATTCTGTAAGATATTGGCTTTATTCTGTAA